>CAKALU010062876.1:0-40641 GCA_916700995.1 Hozukius guyotensis
GTTGCTCCAGATTGAGCTGGGTCACACTCTCTAATCCCCGACCCCTACCTGTCTGACTCCTACAGAGTCATGGGAAAAAAACTCTCTCACACGCACTCACTTTGTCCCTCCTCCAAACTCTCTTTTCTCACCCAATCCTCCCTCCAAATCCCTCCTGGAATCTCAGACCTGTGTGTGAACCAGTCTGCGGTCTGACTGATATGAGTTTTTAAAGACGGAGACCGATACTGATCCCTCTGGATTGAAGATGCCGACGGGCCTTCATATCCCCAAATCTGACTACTTTTATGACAAATAAGTTAAAGTATCCTCTCTGAATTTACTTGTCAGTGCAGAAAATCTTCTGGAACAAAGATCTCGAACAATAAACCTCCACAAATAACAGATAACAGTACTAATATTTATCATAATTTACCGAAATATATGTCTCTCATTAGAATCAGCTGACGTTTCAAGCTTCCCATCATGTCAATTATATCACACACACAAGACCGCATCTAATTTTGAATAAACCCAATATTAACCTAAGTTTTTGTTACGAAGTTAAACTGCTCATAATTCCCTCTCTAATATCTATTTTATATTGCTGTGAAAACATCTCCTTCAAACAACTGGAGTTATTCAAGTTTCTCATGATAATGTTAAAATGTACCTTCGCCCAATACTAATTTTTACTGAATAGAGCCTGAACACACCTTAATATAAATCAATGGCACCAGCCGTTAAGATCTTGTCCTGCCAATTTCACAGATTTGTTATTCACAGTAGCATTATCAGGGTGGGTCTGGCTCAGCCGTCGCCATGTGGAGGCAATAGAAATGCTTCCAATTCCGTATTGAGCACCTTTAACATAGAAACATGAGCATGGTAGCAATCTTCTCATCTAACTCTCACAAGCTCCTGCAGTGTGTTTTGGAGAATAAGAAGGTTTCCTCTCGTGCGAGTGGTTGTTGTTGGCGCTGACTGTTGTTTGTGTCCATGTGCTGAACAGGAAGTATTGATTTGCTCCAGTTAGTACTATCCCCCCTGATGTGGTGTTCCAGTTTGATTAATTAAATACTCACTCAACATGATCAATATCACACTGGGTGTCCATGTGAAACACTTAGGTAGAAGTATACATAAAGGTTGTATATCATTATTATTAAAAAAGCAGATTTAGCCTAGTAGCAGCAGTACAATAATATTATGGGCTTCATCTGAGAGCCTCATGATGTTAACAAGAATGTATTTTTATTAATGTGGAATATCAAACAGCCTACTTGTACATTTTAAGTATAAAGACAGACTTACTGGCATAAACAATAACCTTTTCAAAGATGTGTGCTAACCACACAGCAGCTGCCTCGGGCTTAATAACCACAGCAGGCAGCGACTCCATTGCTTTTAGCAGCTGGTATCCGTGGCGAGCTTCACTTTTAGCTTCCAGCCTCTCACACTGTATTTAGGTGTCAGCCTCTGCCAGCCGCGATGACACGTGTGTGGGGTGTTTCAGCAGTTAGCCGTCGTTAGCGGTTTCAGTATTTTCTGCAGCTTAACCAGAGATGAGCTCATCTTGTGTTGCTGCTGTTCTCCTCACTAACACACAGAAATATCTCAGGATGTGTCTCGATGTCAAGTATGTGGAAGTAACACCTTATCTTGTTGCTGATTTTTGTGTACTTTTATGTCTTTGGTGGTTTTTCTTTTAAGTAATTTTACTTCAGTTTTGACAGAAGTATTTCATCACATGTAAGGCAGCAACTAAGGTTATTTTTACTGTCACTATTAATCTGTCAGCTATTTTTAAGAATAATAGATGAATCCTCTTTAAATCAACATAAAACAGTGACCAAACTATGTTGTAGCCGAGTTTATTCGGTCCAAACTAGTTGATGGAAAAGCGCCCAATACACAACTTTTTTCATGCATTTCTAAAGTTTGCTTCAAATTCACTTCACAATTGAATGCAAACATGGCTAATGTCATACTTTCTTTAAATGTACTTGCACTCAGCACATGAAATAACTAGATGTTTGTTTTGTAATATAGTTGTAGCCTACTCTAAAAATCCCAGAAAGCCTTCTTCTACTTCAGAGGGATGTTTTGATATATATATATATATTTTTATCCCTAGCAGCATTTATTTGTGTGCATCTTGTTTGTACCAAGCTACATGTTGCAAACAGGCTTAGCGTTTTACATTAGTGACAGCTGGGAGTCACTCCCAAAACATCCATTGTGACTGTGTGATTGTGTGTGTATTTGTGTGACTATGTGTGAGACACCAGACAATCCATTGTTATGTGTTTGCTGACATGGTGCATCATCTGCGGGGTTGTTACTGTTGCTTTCCCAGCAGCACAATGAACAGGCAATGCAGAGATGCTGAGACCGACACTCCACGGCTTTATTTAGCTGAATGACACACACACACACACACACACACACACACACACACACATCATACACAGTAGACAGAAAGAGAGCGAGAGAAATGTGTTTGTTTCTCAAAAGGAGAGAGAGGACCAGAGTTCAGACATTTTTACAGTAAAAGAAATCATTTTATTCAGCCATGGCAAGAACCATGAATAATACTCTACTGGAACACCAAAAATAACTCACAGTTCATCCACAACACCAGACCAATAGCTTCATAGCTTCAGACATGACCAGAAACAGTGAATTTAACTGCCAGTCTCATAGTTAAACTTACAGCAGAGCGGAGACTAAACTAAACTAAACTAAACTGAATAGATTTGGTTCGATTGCAGATAGATATCGTTAATACAAAGTTGACATGATCTTGGGTTGATAAATTGTAATATAAACTAACTGTAAGACAATATATTTATATATTTATTTTCTTTATGGTGATGCAGTTCATTTATAGTACGGGTGGGAAAAAAATCGCTTCAGCTATGTATAACAATTTTTTTTGTTGTTGTTGCCAGAATCGATATATTTGCTTCATTTGAGCTTATGCAGAGGTAGAAGGAAGTTACCGCTTTTATTGTTGTAGTCTGAGTAACATGACGTCATATCCGTTCCGTATCTGTCAACCAAAACAAACCGCAGCGAGCCGAAATGAGAAAGTAGAAAATGGCGGAGGGTCCGCGTGGATACGACCTTCACCCTCACATGTTAAATCAAACGTGGTAAACACTACACATACAGTAAAGTTTGGAAACACTTTGGGTTTCACACATTGCCAGGAAAAGCAGAGCTAGACATCACAGCTAAAGCTGCATGCTAACTCTGTCAATGACAGGTAACGTTATCGTATTGTGTAACGTGCGGTCAAGCCAGCCGTCACTCTCATCTCGGTGGTCAAATCGGCCGACGCTACAACTGTAGAGCACCCATATACTGACATTTATGTTAAATCAAACGGCGCCGATGGAACTGAACATCGATGTATAAAGAGAAAGGAGCTGACGGGAGAGCTAGAGACGGACTTGGTGAAGTTAGCGGAAGTATACATGTGTGACTACATCCGGTTTTCAAAATAAGGTGTTAACAAAGGGAACTGTATATACAAAATAAATATATGGAAATAAGATTGATTGGATTATATTAAAAATTAAAAAGAAAATACCACTAACTTGTGAGGGAAATGTCATTAATCTATGATTTTTTTGGTAGATGAAAAGAATATAATAAATATTACTGATATATTTGACTTCAGGACATCTCTGACTACATACATGCTGAAAATCAAACATTTTTACTGTATTAATTTAGATACCTTCCAAAGTAAAAGTCCATAGAAGTGTATGATTCAACTTTTCCCCATGGTCTAGTGTTGAAACAGTTAACAAAAATCGCAATAAATCATAATATTGAATCGCAATACTTAAAAATCGCAATACTTATCGAATCGGCACCCAAGTATCATGATAGTATCAAATCCGGAGATAGGTGTATCGTTCCAGCCCTAATTTATAGTTGTTGTAAATTCATCTATAAACATATTTCTGTACTTCCCAGGAATAAACAAAACAGAACAAACACAGAATCATCCCTTTTATTTCCCTGCTGTTTGTGATACGACCTCTGATAATTAAAAACACAACATCATACAGAACACGCAGTACAAACAGCCTTGTGTGTTAAGTCAATAAAAGCTGTTATCAAGGTTTAGCTCAAGAACATCCTCTCCCTGCTCAGCGCTGTATGTATGTGAGGTGGAAAGAGAGGGAGAGAGCGAGAGAGAGAGATGATGACAAAGGAAAGCTCCGTCAGAAAAAAAAAACTTTCATGAATTATTCAACTCTCCTTTTGTCTGCTCTCCATTTATCTCTCAATCCTCTCTTTTTCTGCTCTCTTCCCCGAGCTGCTTCACACTCTGACAGCTTTATTGTAGCTGCTGGGAGCTCCTCAGTGTGTGTGTGAGTGTGTGTTTCTATTCTCGTGTAAAGCTCAGGGCGTTTGCGATGTGTGTGTGTGCGCTGTGTAATAGTGCAGTTGTGTACACCCCCCCAACTACGTACACACATATGCACACCACTTTAAATAGCCTGGTAATTAGACAGGCAAATTACAGTCTTTTCTGCCTGCCTGCAGCTGAGGACTGTGGGAAACGTAGGCAGCTTAAGTGTTTCCTTTTATTGCAGCGATGGCAGAGCACCAGGAGTGTTTTTTTTTATTATTATTTCTAAAGGCAGAGGGAAGAAAGGAGGCAGAGTTAGTGTGATTATCAGTGGATTCAAAGTTCATCACGATGTTGGTTAGAAGGAGCAGAGAAGTGTAGGAAATACCTGCTGATTAATTGTTTTTTTAAATGGTGTTGATGCACCCACAGAAACGGGAGGCATCATGGGCGCAGAGGGGAAGATTTCTGGGAAATTAGAAAACAGAAGTTGACAAAAACAAGTAAAAAGAGACACACGGAAAAACAAATATCTTGCTTTCATTGATTTACTGGTAGGGCTGGACAATATGACGATATATATCATCAAAACTAAATAAAAATGTCTATTGTATATATTTTTCTTTATCGCCTATATCGCGATATAGGCTAGGTCTATATTTATGTATTTTTTTCTTTACAATTTCACTTAAAACTGTTATGTTTATTTTGCACTCAAGTTCTTAAAATGAGAAAACACTCAGAACTTTTCATTTATTTTTTTATTTAATAATTATTTATTTTTTGTATTCTTTTTTTTTTGTAAATTAAATTTTTTTAGTATTTAATTCACACAGGAGTATACAAAAATTGGCTTTACCATGAGGTTGTTTTATACAGACTATTTATTTCTTTAATTACCAGAAAATATGCTAGATCGTGCTATATATCGTTATCGAGATATGAAATGACCTATATTGGGATAGAAGATTTTGGCCATATCACCCAGCCCTATTTACTGGCAAACTAGAAAGCATTGAGAGAGTGTATATACCTCCGCTAGGGCTGCATAACCCTCTAGATACACTACGTTATTAATAGAAAGTGTGGGTTTTTCTGTGTTTTAATAGTCTGTGTCTGGATCTCAATATGCATCAAAATACACATAGTGACACATAATCATGTTGACTGGCTGATTTGACTCATTAGTTATTACAATTTTAATTTAGCTTATTGCTGTAGAACCATGTATGAATGAAATGGCATTTAAGGACCAGTGTGTAACATTTAGGGGGAAATATTGGCAGAAATGGAATATAATATTAATAAGTATGTTTTAATAAGAGTCGTCGTGTTTTCGTTACCTTAGAATGAGCCGTTTATATCTACATAGAGAGCTGGTCCTCTCCACGGAGCCGGCCGCCATGTTTCTACAGTAGCCCAGAACGGACAAACCACTGTGTTGACTTTTCCTGCTTGGGCCGGAGTCGATAACGTTACTTGTTTCCGTCCCCGCCGCTCTCTCTCTCTTGCTTCACCACTCACTTCCCACTTCTGCTCCAAATGAACTACGCTACCTTTACAATAACTGACTCTAGAGAGGGCCATTCGCGTTTTCGTGCCAGCCACCAAAGTTCTACACGCTTGGCACACGGGAGAAGCTTGAGTTGGTTGCAATCTGCAACCTCACCGCTAGATGCTACCAGAACCTTTTAAGGATCAGGGGCAAAAAAAACATGATGGCACATCTGAGAAATGTTGATAACAGTCACTTCAAACAGACTTTCTGGCATTGGGCCCCTCAGTCTGTACCTGCTAGGCCTGTGTGGTAACCCATCCATGCATCACCTCCCTGGTAGAGATAATAATCAGACGAATAAACAAATGCTACATTCTTGCGAATACTCGTACCATGCCAGAGATGATGCACATGTCAGCGTCCTGTAATTACAATATTGAGGAGGGTAATTTCCATGTCATTGTTTCCCAGTTGTACCAACAAGATGTCTTATGAATTGACATTTGAGCTGTGTCAGCAAGCAAAGAACATTGTATTTTAATTCAGCGCGTGCTAATTACCTCGACAAACGGGATGCCAGATAGCTTTTAATCCCATTGTTCCCAGGAACGAGCCGACCAGCTGATTCTGCACAAGCTGGTTTCTGCTGATTACACACACACACACACACACACACACACATACACACACACACACACACACACACACTCACACAGAGTCACGCAGGTAAGCAGATTCCATGCAGACAGGTGTAGCAGCATTCACACTCTGTGACTTGTTTGTAGTTTTAATATATGAAACTGGTCCAACTGGGAGTGCAGCTCTCTGTCTCATCTCGCCTCTAAGACACAAACACAGTGTTTGACTCAGTCAGCTGGATCAACAGTTACATATAGTAGGTGCAGGTGTTGCCTTTTGCTCTCAGAAAGGTGACTCATTGGCCCGTATTTACGGTTGAAATAATATGACATGAACACGTCATAAGATAGATACTCGATATCTAAAGAGTTTGGAGGGTGGCGTAATTTTTTTAAGCATTTGGAAAACCAAAACCACAAGAACAAAAGTGGAAAGAATGATTAAACATAGTTTTTATCTGATCTAACAAGCTGCAAACGTTAGCAAGTCCGGCTAACTAGCTCACTACATACAGTAGTAGTTTTTGTGTTCGCCAAACACATTGGTTAGTCCTCATCCTAAAAGCTATTTTTTCTTGTTACATTAAAAGTAAAAATGTACCGTTTGAAAATACAAACAAGCTTTTTTTTTGCCTTGCATGCATTTAGCTTTAGCTTACATGATATCATGTAAATAGCCATCCTCTTTTACAGGATTCTCCCATTAAAATGAGTCAGCTAGAACCATTAAAAAGTCAGCAGGAGACAGTGTTTTCAACAGTGGTGAAAGAAGTATTCAGAGCCTTTACTTGAGTAAAAATACTAATACCACACTGTGAAAATACTCCACTACAAGTCAAATTCAGTCATTCAAAACCTTACTATAGAAAAAGTATGTAAGTATTATCAGAAACATTTACTTAAAGTATGAAAAGTAAAAGTACTCATTGTGCAGTAAATTCATTCCTGTTAGTGTTTTACTATTATATCTGGTGTTTCTGGATTAATATTACTGCTGCATTAATGTGTATGTTGCATTTTAACTCATTTATATACTGTTGGCTAGTTTAATCTACAGCAATGCATCATGGTCTATACGATCATCATATGTTTGCAGCGTCGCTGTCCTGTGAGAACCACGTATCTCTAAAAAGTCAGAAAAACAGCCCCTGTTTTCAGCTTTGTGATGATGTATTTTCCAGCTGATTCAAGAGGCTTTTTAAACAGTTTATTTAGCTTAGGAAGTAGGAGGATTTTCTCAACACATTAAGGAATACTTCATCCTTCAGTTTATCACAAACATTCAACATCTGGAGATACATGGTACATGTACAGGAAGTGTATAGTAAGGAAAGTACCTTGAATTTGTTCTTAACTACAGTAGGCCTACTTGAGTATATGTAACTAGTTGCATTCCACCACTGATTTTCAACCAACTCATGTAGACGATGCTATCTTAATGAGCTAGCTTGCTACAGCTGATACAATCTGCCAGTAATAGTTGTTATTTTCAGGCAAAATCGATGGTCGCCGGCTAGATAGTTGCACATAGGCAACAACATAAAACAAATACGTACCAAAAGATACAAGAATATATACATGTAGATAGCAGGAGAGCAAGGTCACTGATATCAGTAACCTCTCAAGTGTGAACGTCTCAGTACAATCACGACTTCTGTGTGTGCGTGTGCGTGCGTGCGTGCGTGCGTGTGCGTATGCGTGCGTGTGTGTGTGTGTGTGTGCGTTGACTCCATGACTGGTTTAATAGAACTGGTTCTATAGGGTCCTTTGTGTGTCACAGTCTGCTGGTGACAAAAGCTGACTTAATGGAGTGGTGCTGAGTGGTAGAGGCTGATACACACACACACACACACACACACACACACAAACACACACACACTATAGCCTATAGAAACTGATGGAGTTACTGCATGAACATCAGAACTTGTAGTTATTTGACAAGGGTGACAAAAAATTCGGGTCAGTCCTGAAAATTAGTCTAAACCCGAGTTTTGATTAGTTATAGCCTAATAAAACATTAAATAGTGATTGTTGTGAAACATTGTTTTAGTGTTGCCCAGAGACGGGCACTGTTATGTCCATAGCCTACATGAATTATGACTGTTTTAGTTTTTTTTATCCGTGTACAGTAGTGCTCTGTTTTTGCACAGGTGGTTTGGGTTGTGTGTGTGCCAAAGATTTGAGATATCCATCTCTGAAGCTTTGCCACTTCTCCAGAAATATTGAGTGAAAGAATTTAGTTTGTGCTGCTCAAAGTACTCAAAAAAAAAGACTATTTCGAGTAAGGAAAACCTTCTTAAAATGTAGTTTAATTGTACTGTTCTGAAGTACAATATAAATGTTAAGATGCTAAAATGATTGATGCGAAAATAAGTTATGCGAAAACACAGTCACTCCTCTGTAAGCATATACAATTCATTAAGATAATAGTAGCTCAAATTCACTCAGCTCATGTCAAACATTTCTAAATATCAGCATCAGTTGCGTGTGTATGAACATGTGTGGACGTAGCAGCACTTTAATGATTGTGGGAACTGTTGCCGCTGTCACTGTTGCCATGGTCCATTCAATAAAATGACCTTTACAAGCAGACAAGGCCTTTGAATGATGTGACCTGTGTTTCCCTCTTAAATGTTAATGAGCTGTATACTCTGGGTGGTCTGCTCATTCATTTAACAGAGAAATTACATTTGTAATCTATATTATGAATATATTAGGGCTGTCAATGGATTAAAATATTTAATCGTGATTAATCGCAAATTAATCACACATTTTTGTATCTGTTCATGTACCTTAAAGAGAGATTTGTCTGAAGTATTTAATACTCTTATCAACATGGGAGTGGACAAATATGCTTTCTTTATGCAAATGTATGTATATAATTATTATTGGAAATCAATTAACAACACAAAACAATGACAAATATTGTCCAGAAACCCTCACAGGTATATGCTCAAATCATAACATGGCAAACTGCAGCCCAACAGGCAACAACAGCTGTCAGTGTGTCAGTGTGCTGACTTGACTATGACTTGCCCCAAACTGCATGTGATTATCATAAAGTGGGCATATCTGTAAAAGGAGCTCGTGGGTACCCATAGAACCCATTTTCATTCACATATCTTGAGGTCAGAGGTCAAGGGACCCCTTTGAATATGGCTATGACAGTTTTTCCTCGCCAAAATTTAGCTAACCTAGTATAACATGGTTGGTACCAATGGATTCATTACGTTTTCTAGTTTCATATGATGCCAGTATCTTAACTCTAGCTTTAAAACTTAGCCCGCTACAACCTAAGAACTGCAAGTTGTGTTAATGCGTTAAAGAAATTAGTGGCGTTAAAACTAATTTGCGTTAACATGTTATTATCGCAGTAACTAGAATATATATTTGTGGTTTTAGTCAGAGTCCAGTGGCCTTTCTGCTTTTAACAAGGTGAGGCAGAACACCACTGAGATTTATTTAGCAACACTATTTAGACCTTGGTCTGGCTGGACACCACCAGTCCAACATGCAGGCTCAGAGCCAGAGACCAGAGGATGGGCTGCAGTCTGCTGCTGGCTTAGTGACGGCTGCACCTGGTTCAACTGAGGACTCTCAAGCACATTTCTGTTGTTCAGGGAATGATGCTGTTCTGGAGAAAAACACAAGAACTGGCTGAGACGCCTGTTTGTCTGGCACAGGGAGTCTAGTGTTTATGTATTAAATAGTTGTTGTGGTATTAGTAGTTTTACTACTACTACTTTTACTTACTAGTATTTTTACTTAAAGCAGCAGTGGGTAGAACTGGAGCAAATATGATTAAAAAAAGTTATTTTCATAAAATGGTCACTATGTCCTGACATGAGAGACAGTAGTCTGAAAAATATAATGTTCCTCTGTGTCCTCCGGTGTCCTCCGGTATCCTCCGGTGCTCCTAACGGCATCTGCAGGATTCCACAGACCGGAGGAAAACAACCAATCAGAGCCGAGCTGGAGCTTGCTGTCTCTGAGCAGCTGTCAATCACTCACAAACTCCGATCAAACGGTCAAACTAGGCAGCGCTGATCAAATATGAATCAATATTCTGTTACTGTAATGCCTATTTCCTGCCTCAAATGTTTTCAGAAACATCTTGTAGTGTACTATTTAGCTGTAAAATAAGAAAGTTTGTGACCCGGCAGCCATGTTGAGATCTGTTGAGGAAATACCAAGCACCGCCCAGCAGCCGGAGCAAGCTTTCTCATTTTACAGCTAAATCGTACACTACAAGATGTTTCTGAAAACATTGGAGGCGAGAAATAGGCATTACAGTAACAGAATATTGATTCATATTTGATCAGTGCTGCCTGGTTTGACCGTTTGATCGGAGTTTGCGAGTGATTGACAGCTGCCTCCGTTGAATGAACAGCCAATAGGAACTCTCTCTCTCTCTCTGAAATGACCTGTGATTGGTCAAAGTCTCCCATCAGGGGCTAGATTTTTTAAAGCCTGAAAACAGAGCCATGAGGAGGTGCAGAAGTCTAGTTATCTCTCAGAGCACTTGAATTACAATATGCTGAAAGGTTAACATGGAATTTATGCCCAATGATGCCAAAAATATACTGCCTACTGCAGGTTTAAGTAAAAGATCTGAGTACTACTTAGATAATGCCCTCTACACTTGTATACTGTGTCCATCTAAAGTTTCCCTGTAGTTCTTCCTCCATCGACTGACGTAATTTACTGTCAGTGAACTAAACATAAAGAGAACACTGTCAGGTACTGTGAGAGTCATCAGCTTATCTTCTCCCTATGACTAATACATGGAAATATGCTGGCAGCAGTCCTTTATTGTAAGAGTCATGCTTACCAGATTGTTATACTGATATAACCTAGAAAAAATACATACTAAAATAATGTAAATGTTGCGAGCATATTCATTGGAAATTGTTGCTTTTTTAGTTTGTTTCCTACCGTTCTCTTTTAATTCCCTCCATCCTTTTTTCTTACCTTCATTCCAGATGTTTATTCTTTATGCATCCCTCCGTTTGTCCCAGTAATCCTGAGCTTTACACTTTATTTACTTCATGTCTGTCTGTCCAAAGAGAAGGTCAGTAAGACTAGACAGCATGTTCCTTTTACAGTCTATTCTATTGTATTCAGTATCAGACTGGATGTGGGAGCCAGTGTAGTGGTGCAGTGTAACAAACAGATCTATTAACTTCCACGCTGTTGAACAACCAATTAAACAGCAACAGAGTGAAAGTGGAACATCTTTGTTTTGTCTCACTGCGCTGACCATCTGCAATCCACCGAGACTTATTAAGTTTGAGTTGCGCTCCCTGTGTTGATGCAAAGCATGTTGGAAACGAGGAGATGTGAGAGTGGAGACACAAACAGTAGAGAGAAAGAGGAAGGGAGGAGGTGAGAAACCCACAGAGAGGAACAGAGTTTCCCAGATGTTTGTGGAGGTCAGGTTGGACAGAGCGGCCATTGACAGGCGTCTGGAAAAGGCATCAGCAGCTGTGGTGGAGAATTCTTCTCTGAACGTGGTTTCTTAAAACAGCTGCAGGGCTGTTTCAGGTTGACGCATGTTAAGATTATAACTGGGTTGGAATAATCTGGTGAGCACATGAAAAACAAACATGGTGAAGATGGTAGGTTACTATAGCATAAGAACATCTTATAGCCTTTCACGTTGGGCTTCATACTAGAGCTGCAATGATGAACCTGTATATATATATATATATATACTGTATATATACAGGTAAAAATAAGAGACTAAAGCAGCTGAGATCAAACAGACAGTTCAACACATGTGAAGTACAAAGTTTGTTTCATTACTAATAGATGTTCAGTCAACAGGACAGATCAACAGATGCTGCAAAGCCCCTGTAGCACATCATCACACTGTACATACAGCAGCTCTACTCTCCACGCATGCATAATAACACACATGAACGGCTGAAAAGGTTCAGTATGGCTCTGTGCTAGTATACACATAAAGCCTGCAAGATCCTCATTCCCTTACTGTATTTTATATTCTCCGTGTTGTGAGGTCTTTTCCTTTGGATTTTCTTTTTTTCTTGTTCTTTTCTTTGTCTTGTGTGGCTCATCATGGTTTTATTTATTTCCAGGACAAAAATATGATATGTAGACTACCACCTCTCCAAAACCAAGAGTCCTGACTCTTAAAATCTCGCAAAATCTCTCGTGATCAAACGTGACTTTAGTGTAAACAAATGGTGGACGACGGGCAGGAAGAATTAGCGATGTTAGTTTTTGCACTACTTTGTACCGAAAGTTCAAGAAGAAAAAAGAAAAAAAATATGGATGAAGTCATGGAGACATGTTAGATAAACACTTGTGTTGTTGCCACAAATCAACAAGTTGGTCCTCATCTTCTGAGGTCCATTTGACAACTACTTTATGCTTCACGTTTGAAGTCCTCTGGTTGTCCTTCCTTCTTCAGTCAGCTTGGTTCTCAATTGGCTATCGTTCTTTCCCACGTGACTGCGTCATCAGCTGTCCTCCGGGATCCCCACACACAACAGGATATCCCATCATAAATATTGTTGTTTAAAATTTACAATTTGAAATCGGTGCAGCCAGGACGGACTTCCGAGCCGATCGGGGGATTTAAAAAACACTCTCAACATACCTCACACCACAGGAATATCTGGAAAGGTAATCTTTAGAACCATCGAAACATCGGGGCTTTGCTGACGATTGTCGGGACGGGGGAATCGGGCCCCAAATCAGCTTGATTCTCGTGTAGTGTGTACCCGACATTAGAAACAGTAGAAAAAAACACCCCATTACAAAGAAACCGTGATGATGAATGATGAATAAATCCAGTTCTACCTGGAATAATCCATTAAAATTAACTACACTGTGCTCTGTGATGGTAATATGAGCTGAACTGGAAGAGCTCTATATATAGCAAATAATTAGAACCATAAACGCAGTGAATCATTTTGCCTTAACAACATGTGATTAAGTTTCTCTGTTAGACCAACAATAGCTCGCTTGTCTGATGAACAAAAGAAGCTAATGTGCAGGATATTTGTCACTTGGGAACGAGGGGATGTCAGAGGACGTAAAACAATGAGTCACGATGCTGTGCGTGTGTGTGTGTGTGTGTGTGTGTGTTTGTAAATGCATGTGTCTGTGCATGAACTCGGTTTTTGCAAACACCACAGAGGTGGCAGTACTTCCACTGCAGAACATATGCATGTTAGTCTGCATGCAGAAGCCAGCCTGCATGTTTGTGTTGTTGCATGTTGGCGTAGTTAATTTATTGATTTGTTTTCATGTAGAAGGAGCACCATGAAGAATGCTGAGTCAGAAAGAAAGACTGATGAAGACACAGTTTACAGTAGATCAATGATTTTACCTTTTTGTTTTGCTAGTTTCTGATTTAATTGTACTGTGTGAAGTTTGCATGCCATTTATATGTTGTATGTAAACATTGGTCTATTCAGTGGTGGAAAATGTATTCAGATCCTTTATTTGTGAAAAAGTATTAATACCCCACTGTGGAAATACTCCACTACAAGTAAAAGTCCTGCATTCAGCAATGCATCATGGTCTATAAGATCATCATCATGTTTGTAGCGTTGCTGTCCTGTGAAAACCACGTATCTCTAAAAAGTCAACTTTTCATGGTGTCAGAAAAACAGCCCTGTTTTCAGCTTTGTGACGATGCATTTTCCAGCTGATCCAAGAGGCTTTTTAAATAGTTTATTTCGCCGATTGGGCTTATGGCCCACTGATGAAAGCCCTTGCATTTGCAGTTTTACGAACTGGGTGTCTGTGGCGACATTACCGGGAAAAATCAGATGTGTTTGGATCTCTGGAAAGTGAGATTCAAAAACACACCTGCAATTACGCTTAACTCCATAGGAGCTGCCAAAGAGAAGCATTTCTGGGAGCATTTCTATTGCCTCTCAACAGCTCTCAACATGGCGACGGCGAGTCGGCGGCTAGCAGCTAATGGTGCTAACAGCGCATTATTTCTATTGTATTGTCACATTCTATCAAAATGGCCTGTGTTGAACAATAAAATATTATAAATGTGATAAGCGTTTTAATAAGCGTCAAATATGGCGGCTGTTGTAAAAGAAAAAAAAAAACACCAGAGTTTCGTCTCTTTGCTTCTGTTCTCTTTGGCTACACTTCCGCAATGACGCTGTCGGTCGGGACGGCGTTATCTGCTGTAACTGCCATATGAGAGCAGTGCAGCGGCCGTGAGCTAGCCAGTGGGGCACGCTCAAATGCACAAACATGCACTAAAAGCATGCACGGCCGGCCCGGCTATGTCAACAAAGTACAGAGATGCTCAGATTACAACCACACAGAGGGAGAGTGACTTCATTCTCTGCTCAGGTAGAAATTATCCTCTATATCTTCACATAGTCAATAGTTGTTTGCTACTTTATTAATGATCTGGATATCGTATAGAAAACCTTTAAGAAAACTGAAAGCTTTGCATTGATCCCCGAGATTAATATGGATGACACTGATCAGCAAATATGCTACACACAAGACGTCATCAATTAGAAAGACAGATGACCTGTCTGTCCCAGTGTGATGAATAAAACATCACATTGGTGATTATGCTGACAGCAGACGTGTTAATCCAGAGTATTTGTGTCAAATTAGCCCATCACCTTTTATAGAAATGAGCAGTTTACATAAAGCAGGAGGGAGACCGTTATTTCTGTTATAAGAGTCATTTGTTCACACCTTTTATATTCATACAATACTCTCTCCGACTCTGCGTGTATCCTGTACGGCCACATTTCACACTACAGCAGATGTTTCCTGTTGCACCGTGTGGGAGAAATACATGTTTTTCTTGGAATATGAGCAACAGATGGTGAGAGCAGAACAGGAAAAAAGAAAGGTGTGTTGAGAGATAACGCTGAATCATGCCGCCACGCAGAGAGACGGGTGCATTTTTTAGCTGCCTGTCTGATCACATGTCTTTGTTACTATAAGATATAAAGGGATCACTCACACAGAGCTGAGACTTTGAGGATAAATGGGAGTTTTTGGGAGGAGGTTCTGAGGAGTGGAGGGATGAGAACTTAAATACTTTACTGTAATGCTAATACTTTATATTTGACCTTGTTGAGCCCTGAGAGTATTGCATTTATCATAAACATACAACACACAAAATGTTATACATTGTATTCAAACTAGGGCTGCCAAATTTAAGCAAATTTGTTTTAAGGCCACTAATTTCTTTGAAGCATTAACGCAACTTGCGATTTTTAATTAACCTCTTAAAAATCCAACGGGCTGCCGATATTTCGGAGGTTGTAGCGCGCTCATGTGATTAATCAACATGACAGCCCTACTAAAGATATGTTACATGTAGAATTGGTTAAAACATCATTTTCCAAACTGTGAGCACTAGAAATTAAATTCCTTTCACCTCCATTTAGTTAAGGGAGATATTTGATATTTGATATTTGTGCAACTACACTCTCTATATATATTAGCCCCTAGTGTAGTTTATTTTATCCCCCCTGGATATTTTAGTATTTCACAGGTGTCTTAGAGAGGAAAAGATGATTTTTCATCCAATTCAGAACTTCTTTCTCCCCATGCAGTAACTGTCTGAGCATTTATGACGTTAAAGTTTGACGTCTTGCTTTCTTATCTTTCTAAGAAGCGTGGTCTGCTCATGATAACCTGGGCTACTTAAATCTCCCTTGCTTGAAGATATCCTCACTTCCCTTAGAAATCAGTGGGATAAAGATTATGTCAAGGTTGCTAAGGTCTGATAAGGGGAAATTTCAGTCTGAATTTTGGAGTATAATCTGTGCTTTTGTGTTTGAGATTAACAGTCGGTGAGAGCAGGTGCCGACCTCGAGCCGCAGGTCAAACATCCAGTCAATCATTCACAAAATGTCACATGAGGTCACATTGAGCCTGACACTCTCCCTCCTCTTCATCCCTTCATCTCCTCTAAGGTTTCTATCTTTTTATCAGCTTTTTATATCTCTACTCATCTTCTTCTCCATCTTGATCCATCCCATTATTATTATCTGGCTCTCTTGACCAAACAGTATCTTTAATACTGGCTCCACAGCAGAGTATAGATTTGATGATTAAAAAGGTGACCATCAACCATGACAACCATAAATTCAACGCCCTTAAAATGACACAGCACACACAGATGATGATAAATTATGGTGATTGGCCAGAGACTGAGCAGTACTCCTGCTCATGAACACATGATAAAACACAAAGTCAGGAGGTCAGGTCTCACTGTACTCGGCTCGTTGACATAAATAACATTTCAATGGGAAGTCTCTTTGTAGATATACATGATTGATTGAAGTAGTAGACAATCAGAATTAGACATAAACAAACACAAGGCCTTCATCCGGGAGACCGCTGTTCATGTCCCATGCGTTAAGTTTCATGTTCATGTTACAACCAGTTGTTAGCGTCCCATGTTCATAATGTTAAGTTTCATTTTCCCTTTACAAACGTAGTAGTTTTAAGCCCAACCATGCAGTTTTTTCCTAAACCTAACCATAGTGGTTTTGTTGCGTAAACCTAAGCAACTGTTTGAATTCACAATGTTAACCATGTGTTTACCGCAACCATAAAGTGACGCCAAGGGGTCCTGACAAAGCGTCAATATGTGACGAGTTGAGATGAGAACGTGTTGCTGGGGACCATGAATGTCTGAACGAAATTTAATGTAAACCTGTCCAATAGTTGTCGAGACATTTTGCTCAAAATCACAAATGTCAACCTCATGGTGGCGCTAGAGGAAAAATCAGAGCCTCGTCAAAGTTTTTAGGATTCATCCTCTGGGATTCATGAATGTCTGTACAAAATTTAATGGCAATCCATTTAATAGTTGTTGAGATATTTCAGTCCAGCCCTGTCTCCTAGTAATTACGTTCCCATACAACTAAACAGTATTGTGACTTACATTTCGAGGGAAATTTGTCACGGATTTCGTTTTTTTTTTTTACGTATCACAAATACATTTCTAATGACAGTCCATAGAAGTCCACGTAGAGAGGAGGTCGGGGTGGTGGATGGCTCAAACAAATACAGGACTTTCCCCCAGGAGGCCGCTGTTCGTGTGCCATGTGAAACCAGAAGTCAACATTTACTTATTATTTATGTCCGTAATTTAATAACCTAACAAATATTGTCATTTTAAGCCAAACCATGATGTTTTTTTTACTAAACCTAACAAAGTAGTTTTGTTGCATTTTTGTTTTGTTTTGTTTTGTTACAATTTACAACGTTAACAACTTGTTTAAAACTGTGACTGTAATCTGGGAGATTATGTTTCCCTCAAAACGTAATTGAAAATGCAGTTTAGCTGTATAGAACGTAATTTTGTAGGAGACAGGGTTGTTCAGCCTGGACCAAAGTGGTGAATCGACAGTGGTGATAAACAGAAAATATTTGGGTGAAAATGACCCTTTAAGGTTCATTCAGACCCACCTGTTGTTATTTCTTAATCAAGAGGAGATAATGTGGTCTTCACTTAGCTACTGGTTGGGTTTCGGGTTATTGAGTTCTTTTGAACAAATCATTTCCCTCTACATATTTAAAAAAAACAGTTTTGGCTCACTTTGCTGTTTCCTCGTTCTGATGAGTTCACTCTGGAGCCAACTTCCTCTTTTCAAATCACATTGTTTTGTTCCATTTAAGTTTGCATATTGTACTCTATCTTTGTGATTAAGTGCTAAACTGCTTCTTTAGCAATCCATTATCAAATGTTTGCTCACGTTGATAGCTCTTACTGTTTCGTCTTTAGACTTTGTTTGACTTCAATCTTACTTTTGTGCTTTTTACAACCACAAAGATTTGCTTGAAACTGTTACTGTAAGTAAGATAAGGAGGAAACTGCATTGCATTCCTAAATGCTATCATCATTTATTTTAAAAACTAAGCGATAAGAGAGGGTTGTTGTGGTCAGAGTAGGAGACAAAATAAATGATAAGTATTCAGGCGAGCGAGGACATCAAACCAGTGCGTGATTCTCATCTCTGAGTGTGTGACATGCAAAGAAGCAAATGATGAAAGCAGCGGCTGTTTATCAGAACGTGACTCCTCCAGTTACCAGTTAATAAAAATGTCTAAATTCAGACACGAGCAGCAGAAATAGTGGTGTGTTTTCTTCGTCAAAAATCAGTGCGACTCCTGTCTGTGACCTCTGAGTGTGTCTGTGTGTGTGGTGACTGAAGTAGTGACAACATCAGAGATACGGGAAGTGGCGGGGCTATCTGGTGAAGTTGGTTTCCTGTTGCGGTTTCTCACTTCTGCTGTTGATGTAACAGCAACAACTCTCACATCTTCTCACCACTGCTGGAGGAAGATATTATACTCAAGTGAAAGTACAAATACAGCGATGTAAAAATACTCCTGCATTCAAAGTCATACTTAAGTACAAGTGCAGAAGTATTACCAACAAGATGTACTTAATGGATTCAAAGTGCTTGTTCTGAAACATTATTATATGTGACATTGGTATTTTAGTCCAGTGGTTCCCAACCTAGGGGTCAGGTCCCCTTCAAAGGGTCACAAGATAAATCTGAGGGGTCGTGAGATGACTAACGAGACAGGAAGGCAGAAAAAACAAAGTTCTGCTAAACAAATTTGTTTGTTTGTTGATATTTTATTTCAAACATGAAAAAACAATAAAAAAAAGCTCTGTAGTCCAAACCAAGACGGCAAACTTTATTACTCCTTTCAACCTTGACAAAGGCAGCGACGACCAGATCCACTCCTTCCGTTCTTACCTTTCACAATAAAAGCCCTAGACATATAATATTTGCGTGTCATATTCTTCATACTCTGGGGTGTAACGGCCGCAATTGATGCCAAAAAGTTTTAGGAAATTTTTTTTAAACAATGCATTTTATAAGATGTTTTATCTTAATCTGTAAAGTATATTAATTACAGCTGTCAGATAAATGAAGTGTAGTCAAACATATAATATTTATCTCTGAAATGTAGTGGAGTAGATGTATAAAGCAATAAGTAAAGTACTTGAGTAAATGTAGATAGTTATTTTCCACCACTGCTTCTCACATACCAAATTCAGTCTCCTGTTTTTGTTTGAAGAAATTTAATTTCCGCAACAAACATGTGTGACGTGAGATGGATTTTAAGGTGAATCATTTCAGTTTATTTGTTGCTGCTTATTTTTGTCTTTAATCGTCTGTGTACAGTCAGATCAGCTGTTCTGATAAAAAGCCTATTTTTTCATTCATTACTCACACATGATGTCAACGCAGCACTCATCCATTATACACCAACACCCACAAATTCAGCCCCAGTGACTAATGTGTTTATAAGAAGCCGGGGCTCCTGTTCTTCACCCTGTCTGCCTACATGACTAACCACACCGCCGCCGCTGCTGTATCACAGCTATTTCTGTACTCGCCATCACTGCCGTATTCCTGACATTTCACATGTATCTGCCTGATATCTGGTGACCTTTCAGTGTCACTGACAGCTGTGTGTTAATAAGGAGCTGGTGTTTGCGTAGACGGAGCACTGTGTCGCTCATTTACACACACACACACACACACAACAACAACACACACTGCCACAGACAGGAAACCAGCATTTGCTGATTATGTTATGGTGTGTTGTCCACAGGAAGGAAGAGATCCTGCAGTGACACACGTTATCAGTTAGGTAGGACTGCAGACAATGGATCATCCATCCCTTACATGTAGATAGGATGTGTGTGTGTTTGGGTGAGTTTGTACTGATGTTAAGAAAAAATACTGCCTTAAAAGGTCGTTTTTGTAATTTAGTTTCAGGTATTGTCTTATTTTTCTTGAAAATCTGTCACTGAGATGAGAAACTTCCTCTTGCTCATAGCAGGGTTCCTCATGTTTTACAAATTTTCAACTAATTAAAACAATAAAAATCTTATGCAGACTGCTATATTTATATGATGAAAAGTGATACTTTATTGATTGATTTAATAATAAGTATATTTCCTTTAGTGTATAATAACCTGAAAATAAGAATTGTTGTGTTTCCGTTAGCTTAGAATGAGCCGCTTATATCTACATAGGGAATGAGTCCTCTTCATGGAGTCCGCCATGTTGCACCGCCATGTTTCTACAGTAGCTCAGAACAGACAAACCAAACGTTACTCGCTCCTGTTGCCCTAGCTCTCTCTACTCTTACAACAACTGATTTTAGAGAGGGACATTCACGTTTTCGCATCGGCCACCGTAGCAATCCTACACGCTTGTGCTTGTTTATGGATGCCTGTGTTTGCTTCATAAACCTGTCATGATACAGTGCAGAGGTTTGTGTGTATGTGTGTTGTTGGACAGAGAGACTTGGCAGTGCTGTGTGACATTCAGCACCTGCTGACTACCGTAGGACTGAATTATAGAGACAATATGACAACAGAAAACACTAAGAATGCTCCTCTACCGCTGTTTGAGAGAGAAATATGTCTGATAGATGGATAACCGAGAGAAGCAAAATTTTCTGGTGGATAACAACCGCAAGCCAAGTTAGTATACCCTGCCTTTACTTTTTGTGTTTTTTTGGATACTGAAATGTGGGCAAGTGTGTTATACTGTATGTAAGCAAAGTAGGTTTGTCAATAGGGCTGCACAATTAATTGAAATTTTATCAAAATTGTTCTATGTGAAATTTTAATTTTCAAATCGCAAGAGGCTGAGTATTTGTTACAGACAAAATGTGTACCATTTTAAATTAAATATTGTGGTGCTGCAGAGATGTCCTGGCCTACATATCACATTATACAGACTTAAGGAAACATCTTTGTTTGGTACAGATCCCTGCAAAAGTCATACTATAATCATTTTAATATGTTTTTGAATGAAAATAAGGGTAATGATATAAAAATTATCATTCATAACAAAATTCTATGAATCAGCCTATTATAATAACATCTTAAGGCTGGCTAACACCATCGTCTCTGACCCCAACCATGTTTTGAACAGTGAATATGAATTGTTACCATCAAATCAGAGATACAGGGTTCCACGATTTAATAAGGTTAGACTGAAGCACTCTTTTGTACACCAGTCAATCCTAAAACTAAATATGGAGCCTAATCCCAGATCAAATGTACGTTGAAGGGCCCTGAATATCGTCTTCTGTGATTGTAATGTTTAAATGTCTGTATCCTTGTTTCTTGTCTTTGTCCTTTTTGTGATGTTGCAAATGGAGCTGCTGTGATGCAAAACAAATTTCAGACCTGTCTGACAATAAAGTATTATCGTTATCGTTATCGTATCGTATTCCCTCTAATATCGCAAAGCACACCGCAATTGCAATATCAGTCAAAATAATCGCAAATAGATTTCTTTTTCTAAATCATTCAGCCCTATTTGTCAACCTATTAAAACACAATAATATATTATTATTATTATTATTATAAGGTAGATTTTTATGCCTTATATATGGTATATTATGGTATATATATTTAATATAATTCTGTTTAGTGTTTAGGAGATGTCTTAATATAAGCTTTCTTACTATCTCTCCTGCACAAGCTTTTGTTTACTTTAAATTAATCTGAGTAAATGTTGGCAAAAGTGTGTTTGTATATATGTGATCTGTGTAATGTTACACATACTACATATTTTCATAATCATTGTATTTTTAATGTGCAAACATATGGGATTTATTTCAGAATTTTCTTAGAATAAAATCGTTGGTTTAATTGAACATTAATGTGGTCAGATTAGTAAAATAAATCGGTTAGAAGCTTAAAAAAAAAAAAAAAAGGGTCTTAATTAACACATATTGACGTAATCCCGTTTACTACACTATAAGCACTTATTATATTAACCCTATTATACACCAGAGTGCGTTTAGGAGAAGAAGCAATGTCATGAATCACGTTGACTGTGGCACTCAAACGGTTAACGTGCGCGTTCACAGACAGACATACATGCATCCACAGAGTGTCTAGGGGGCGCGCAGAGGCGTACCGTGAACGAGCAGCAGCAGAAACAGATCAGACAGTAGGTCGGTCGGTGTCGGTGAGAAACAGAAACAGACCACACTAACAAAAGTACCGGCGGCGGTAAAACACAAAAACGGCAGACCTGAGCCTTTCTGTGGCGGTGGTTTCTTCTCCTGTGGACTAACGTTACCGGAGAACTTTTTATTCAACAGTTAAACGGACGTTAGAGGGTCAGAAAAGGCTGCTGTAGTCCACCACCATGTCGGGCAGCAGGGAGGAGGAGAGGAGGAAACTAGCCGACATCATCAACCACTGGAACGCAAACCGGCTCGACCTGTTCGAGATCAGCCGGCCCACAGAGGTAGGAGACCACCACGAAGTACCAGGAGAGGCCGCGGACCTACGGGGCCTCTCTCCTGGGTTGAATAGGAGACCATAAAGACCCCACTGGCTGACACTTTGGCTGTTGTGGGCAGCGTGGTTTACTCGCCAAACTCCATTGAAAAAATCGCATTTTACCATGTCGTCACATATACACCACAAGGCCTTTGACATGAAATAAATATTTAAGCGTTCATGTCAACTATGGGGGCATATTAAATATTCGGCTACATATCTGCACCATATTTAAGTAAAAAAAACCTTTTTTTTAAAGAAACATTTCACACTAACGCACCATTAGCTAGCTACTAGCTGCCACCCACTGCTGTGTATTTGCAGCTACACTACGCTACATAGTATGACTAATTGTCAAAATTGACATTTAACAAAACCAGCTAAGTGTAGAATAAATATGCCGAATTGTTTAGTTAATCCAAATGATTTATTAAATATCTTCAAATATATTCTCAGGTATGTGTAAGTGTGCGATAAGAGAGGCATTCACTAAATTGCCCAGATTTTGAATAGGAGTTTGGTGTGTTGTTATCTCCAAGAGGGAACGGCACTAATTGTCAAAGTTGACATTTAACAGAAGCAGCTTCGTGTATAATAAATATGCCGAATTGTTAGGTGAATTCTAATGATTTATTAAATATCTTCAAATATATTCTCAGGTATGTGTAAGTGTGCAATAATAGAGGCATTCACTGAATTGCCCAGATTTTGAATGGGAGTTTGGTGTGTTGTTATCTCCAAGAGGGAACGGCACGTATCATGGCTAAGCTAGCTTGTTAGCATTACCTGTAGAGCATACATGCCATTGTGTTAAATAGAAGAAACTGGCAAATCTAATTAGTGGTGTTTTTGTTTATCATTGCTATCTAAATGAGGATCCAAAGTTGTAATTATATCCAGCTATTGTCAGTGTTAGCTAGTGTGTGTATTGTGGGTTGTGTAGTGTAGCAGGCTTGCAGCAGCAGCAGTGTCTGCAATGGCTGACAAAACCCAGTGAGGTTGTTTGATACGCAGGGCAAATAGATAAAAGCTTAAAGTATTAGCAACAAGCTGGGCGTAAATGCTTAACACTAGGTAGGGCACTCAAAGCTACCAGTCTACAAACAAATCATAACACACAATCTCCAGTCTGCCAGTGCAGAGCATGTCATGTGTGCCCTGCATTGTCCTTTACATTAGCTAGCTTGATGCTGAGCTGCTTGTTTGACCAGCAATAATTTGACCCTGCAACATATTGAGGAGCTGTAATTAAATCTCCCAGTCTGGACTCAAGTTGTGGTTGTTTACTTAAAGGTCCCATATTATAAAAAAGTGAGATTTTCATGTTTTTTTTTATTATAAAGCAGGCTTAAATCCTATATAAATACTGTGAAAGTATCGAAACACTCAATGAAAAGGGAAATACACAAAGCCTGTATTCAGAAACTCTGCATTTGAAACAAGCCGTTAGGATTTCTGCCCATTCGTGATGTCACGAATATACAATATTTAGATCCTTGACACAATTTTAAACGTAAAACACTCTAAATGTGTCCCAGTTTATTCCTGGTTGCAGTGAATGTGAATGTCATCAGCTGACAAGAAGTACACATGGACCCAAGCTGTTGACTAGCAATGTTAATGCAATTCTGTTGCAATTCCGTCAAAATGTGCTAAAACGGAGCGTTTCAGACAGAGGGTAAATACAGGTATATTCAGGTCGACAGTATGAGGAAAATAAAGGTTTTTTTGAACATTAAAGCATGTAAACATGTTCTAGTAGAAACACAAAATACAAGTATGAACCTGAAAATGAGCATAATATGGGACCTTTAATAACATGACAGGATAAGACACTCCTCCCTTGCAGGATTCAGATATAGCTAGCTTGCCAGAGAGAGAAGCAAGGGCTTGGTGATGAATCTAGGAGTTAGTCAATAACCATCTATCTTTTACTCTTTAACTGGTGCATCTCATGCCTAATTAGGTTTGATTTATAGCTGTGACTGTGATTGCGTCAGCTGCAGTGTTTTTTAGGCGGCAGCCCACCCCCCACCTCTCCTCCTTGGATAAGGGTGTAGGGGGGCCAACAGGGTCCCCCTCTCCTCTTCTTGAGCCGATTAATTTATCAGGATTGAAGCTGGCCCGGCCGTTGGCCCAGGGTTGTGTACTGCACACACAACGTCTCCATTCTGTGAGGAATGATTAACCCAGTCTAGAAGTTCTCTAGGCTGTAATTCTCTCACTGTACAAGGAGCATTGCTGCTCCGAGTTGAGTCCAGTAAAACATGATTAAATGTAAGCAGATGCATGGCCTTCCTTGCCACGCCACACCCTACCCATATGTCAGCTGGTAGAGCCCCCAAGCTGCACAAGTGTCCTTCACACTGTCTAGACTGTAGCTGTGCATAATATACGCTGCGTTTGTAATATATTTTACAGTAAGATCCGTGATTGACACTGATTTGAGATTATATTTTTGATAATTAGCAATGTTTAATTTCTGTATTTCAGACCAAACTGCCACGGAGAGCGGTGAGATCATTCGTGTGATTAGATTAGCCACGGATGGCTGATTAGTCTGGACCAAAGGTTCTCAAACTTTTTAATCTTGCAACCCAAACTGCATAAGTCCTGCTGTGGGACTTATGGTGGGGCTCATTATAACATAACAGGTACTCGGGTCACGTGCGGGCTGGACTCACCATAGGCAGAGACATGGGGCTCATTGTTGCAGAATTCAATAAACACTCGGGCTTGAAAGTTGTAGCACATTTACTGGAATTCAGATGCTATCATGCCAGCCGTTTGTTTTATCTGGATGAAAAGATTGTGGGAATGTTTACTTTGCTTTACTTTTGTATTTAGGCTGTGCAGGTTCACACTGCCCAGTTATAAGTGGACGGGAGTGAAAAAATTATTAGAGAGAGATATGGTAATATATAATTCATTTAGTTTTTGGTGGTGTGTGTGTGGTAGGGATGGATTGTGTTCAGGTTAAAAGCAAATTATTATTAGTTGTCCTCATGTGTTTTAACACTTGTGAACGCAGCCTCTGGTTTAAGTCCTTCATCCAGGTCAGACCTTTGCTATTCACAATATGGTGGCATTGAATAACCAAAAAATGATGCTCTCAGTCCTGTTTGAAGAGAAGTGCTATATATTTTTTTTTGGCTGGATCGCACAGGGCCAGCCCTACAACCGCAAAAGTCTGTCACTCAGTGACATAGGGTACGTCGCGCATCCCCTAGTGTCCTCACCAGACCTGGTGGACATGTTCCGCTGGATTTAACATTATAGACATGACCACTGACTATTTGTGTAACAATTTAGCCACAAATTCTCAGACTGACCATACACGGTGCAGCCATGTAGTTAGTTTTAACCGAGTCTTGTTTTGTTAGGATTATGAGCTCAGTCTGCAGCATCTAAAGGAATCCTCCCCAAAACACATGGTTTCATGTGCGTAAGAGTTTGAATGTTGACAACTGATATGCAGCAGTTCCCTGTGCTTGGAAAGCTGTGCATGAGGGGAAAGTTGTTGTCAAGATTGTCCCTAAATATAACTTGCATAACTTCTTGATATAGAGTGCAGTATTGGAAAAGCAAGTTTCTGAAGGAAATCTTGGTTTTCATAAATTTAGAACAAGTTCTTGACACCCAGACCCTACATGTGAGCTTTTTTATTCTAATTGACAACCACTGCTACACTGGCAGCGTGAGCCTAAGCAAGCCTAACAGAAGTATTGGCGGCATGTATCCAAAACATCAACAGTACATACTGACACAGATTGCACAGGACAACCAGACCTTGTATAGAGTGCAAGATAAATGATGGAGAGTAGATGATTCAGATCACCTTACAAGAGTACTTTCAGCATTCACTCACTGTGCACTCATGCTACATCCACACTAATACGTTTTCGTTTTAAAACACCTCCGACGAGACGCAAATCACATAACCATTCATATACACTGGGCATACGGGTGCCGGTGTAAACGGGAAGCAGCGAATTGACAGGAATTGATGCAAAGCGCTCAAATAATAGCTTGCCTCCTGCGCTTGTAGGCAGCAGTAGCATTATAAAATGCAGAATTTAACTACAGTGATGTAATTAGCAGGTAGTACTATTTAAGCCAGTATTGACATGTAACATTGTTGTTAATCAAACAGGTCTGCATATAGATAGATGGATAGATTCTTTATTGTCCTTTTCCAAGGAAATTTGTTGCCACAGTCTACAGAGCATATAAATACATAGGATACATGAATACATTATAAACTAGAGCTGCAACGATCAATCGATTAGTTGTCAACTATTAAATCAATCTGCAACTATTTTGATATTTGATTAAAAGGGTTATTAAAAAGTTTAAATTCTCTGATTCCAGCTTTTTAAATATGAATATTTTCTGGTTTCTTTACTCTATGACAGTAAACTGAATATATTTGAGTTGTGGACAAAACAAGACATATGAGGACGTCATCTTGGGCTTTGGGAAACACTGATCACCATTTTTCACCATTTTGACATTTTATAGACAAAACAACTAATCAATTAATGGGGAAAATAATTGACTGATTACTCGACAATGAAAATAGTCATTCGTTGCAGCCCGATTGTATACCACAACTTAACTACATCAGATACATCCACATTTATACACACATACTTATACACATTGCACCTACACACATTACAGTTACCAGTGTGTTTTGTTGAGTGGTGATGCTATTTCAGAGGGGACAAAACTCTTGCCATAGTGTGAGCGTTTGTATTATTATTTAATATGTTGACATTTTCGTTGGCCAAGGCAGTTTGGAGTTGTAGTTAAATGATGAGGGCACTTCCTGTATAAGTGTGATTTTCCTCGGATAAGTGCTGAATCATGTGAACCTGTCTGTATCTCTTATCAGGGAAAAGGTTTGAGTTTAGGCAAGAGTCACATCCGTTGACCTGTACCTTTATTTGCGTGATGCTGGTAAGACGGTTTTAAAGCTCCTGCACTAGTCCTGAGTGCTGACCTATGGATTTTTTTTTCACTTTTTTCCCATAGCAGCTCAAGAGAGGCTTATGGTTTAAAACTGGAACAGCAGCTTTTTTGTCTGTCCAGTTCTCAATTGATCTCGCCTGGAAACAAGGCTTTCTTCACCACCAAATCAACTCCACTGACTAAACACTGACCTCTAAAAATATCTGCTTATACATCAAGTTGTTTACTTAACTTACATTCAAGCTGTGGCTTGATTGCATGGCAACCTTTAGGTCATCGACTTAGAGGATCTCAGAAAAAGCATTAGATCTAAATTTAAGACTTTTAACAGCCTTAAATAGACTTTATAGAGCTTTTAAGTTGTAGCAGCGCTGGAAATTAAAGCAAATATTACGTCCTGTTTTACTTCCCGTTGGCCAAAGTTAAACCTCCATGCTTGGAAGACAGAACAGGGTTAACACAGTATGACAGATATTTTTCTTTGTATCAAGTCAGCCCAGCTGAACAGACCAAAACGTCTTGTATTGAAATCTACATTGTCCTGATATATTTGTGATGAGCTGGTTTCTATTTTTGTAACGTTGGTCTGGTTTTTCTGCTTGTTGAAATATTATTAAATGTTTTGAATTTGTCTCCATGAAACCTACTGATGACACAGCAAAAAGCTGGCTTTGCCTGGTACTGCATGGAGTGACAAAATGACACGAGTCACATGTGAGAGTGAAGTGTAACAGCTCATGTAACCTCTGTGCGCATGACTGTGCCGCACAACAGGCTGAACAGGCGTGGAGGAAGATCTTACATACCTTTGCGCTTTGTTTAATGGACTATTCAAGTACTGGGAAGGCTGAGTTTAAGGAAAATGCAGGAATGCTGGCTTTGAAAGGACAAAGGAGTTTTTAGCAGCGGAACTAAATAAGGTGGAAAAGTGTGGTTAAAAATACAATCGGCATGTCTTAATATGCCTCTCCTCAGCTCCACTGTGTATTGCATGGCTGTATAGGATGACAATGTGTTGATATATTTTGACATATCCAGTTTAGCATCCTCGCTGTGGACCAGGGAGGTGGAAAGACGGAGAAACAGGGGTGGTTTGTAACATTCGCAGGAGGCTTAAGGCCCAGACACACCAACCCGACATCAGAACTAGCAGCGACGAAGGCCACCAGTTGCGTTGCCTCACTTTGTCTTGGCCAAAAAGTTGCACTTGAACACACCGCAAAGACGACAGCCGACGGCCAACTACCACGAATGTTCTGTGCCTGCGTGAGAAGAAATAACTCTCCACACCAGCAGGCGGCGGTAGTCTGTATTCGTCATTCAAAACAGGAAACTGGAAGACCGAGGATGGCGGATATACAAGCCGTTGTTATGATACATACATGAAGTAAACCGGCGTCTGCCGACCATTTTCACACCACTCAAACTCACCACTTAGCTTCATTCCAGATGACCATGTCGTTGTGAAAAATATCCGTGTGTTGGAGTGATTAGATGAGATGAAAATGAAAACGGAGAAGAGCCTTCCGTGTTTTTCCTCCTGACTTTACTAGTTGGTTTGCTTTCCTCACGTCCGTTTCTCTTCTCTTGCACTGATTCATTTAAGCTGAGCAGCCAATGAGAGTGATTTCTCTCGCCGACGGGCTCCACTGCCGATTCAACATGCTGAATCGGCCGAAAAAACTCTGACACGGGCAGACTAGAGCCGACAGTGCGGGACACACCGCAAAAACTAAGACGACAGACGCTCACCGACGGCCCCACACTGTCCGACGGCCCCAAACTGTCCGACGGCCGATTGTCGGCTTGGTGTGTCAAGGCCTTAAAGGGTGCAGGTTTATGTCAAGAGTTACCACACATCTGGTCAAGCTTAATTGAAAAACTTGCCCATTATTGCAGCAGTACTGTATTGTTGCTTTTGGTCCATATGGGGGGAAAACAGTAGGATAGCTCACAATGAAAGCAAGTATTTGTCTTCATATAGCACTATGTCATGCCAGAAGTTCCCTGTGTACTTAAGTTGTCATGATATGCTGAACCACAAACCAAAAACACATCAGTTACCTTTGACACAACATGAAAATGTAAGTATTTTCTGCTAGCCCTGACTGGCTGAGTTTGAGGTGAAAGGCATTTACTAGCAGGAAGCTCGTATCCACCTTCTTTCCTTCGGGATGTGAATGCAGCATGTTAGCAGACTCGCCATGACATCAGCGGCCACTCCCTCCTTTTCCCTGTGGCACAGGAAGCAGGAAGCCGACAGGAAGTGTGTGTTGTGTGGAGATAGTGGGTTTCCTGTGGTCTGTATGGGTGGAATGACTGGGTAGTGTTAAGAGTGATCAGATTTTGTTTTATTTTACCAGCTATTTCCAGATTCCAGTGCTCCAGAATAACTCTAAGACTGCTATGTTTTGATGCAGCAACCCTTGTTATGTTTCTAGATATTTATTGATGTTGATTTATACTTTGTTCTTGTTCTTGGTTTATTTACATTGCCCATAGATTATCATCTTTAAGTTTAGGGTATGTTGTTGGAGCTTCACCTGGATGGGCACTAAAACTCTATCTTCCCCGCCTCCTCCCAGTTTTCTGTGTTCAACTTTTAGAAATGAATATCATGGTTCCTTTGATTGGTTGTTAGCCTTTTAAAGTATCATTATGTATGTGCTTTTGGCCCTTGCCTGGCTGATGAAAGTGTTGACAGTATGCAGGAGCTAATGTTTGATATTTTTTATCTGGGACTAGGAGTGGAGTGGTGTATGGATAAAAAATCATTAGTATATAGTAAAAATATGTGGATAAAATAACCAGACTGTAATGTCAGTTTTTGTCTAATCCAGAACATTAAATACCTGACAAATCGGGTTACTCCATCACATTGATGCAAAAGTAATATAAAAATCTAATATTGATATAAAGCTAACCTGCGTATTGATTTGCAACATTGCTCACAAGTGCAAAGGGATAGATACCTCAGCGTAAGCGGTATGGGAAAATCTTATATACATTTATATTAGGGCTGCAACCAAACAAGTATTTTATGAGAATTGTTTGGTCTATTATACATCATAAAATAGAGCCCATTATAATTTCCTAGGGCTCAAGATGACTACTTGTTTTGTCTGACCAATAGTACAAAACACAAAGATATTCAGTTAACTTTAATGTATGACAAGAAATAGCAGTAAATCCTCACCTTTGAGAAGCCAGAACCATCAAATGTTTTGAATTTTTGCTTGAAAAATTACTTTATTTTCTGTCTATCGACTAATCGGTTAATTTACTACTTGTTTCAGCTCTAATTTACAGTAACGTCATATCGCTCACCCCTATTATTTCTTATCTCCTACTAGGGCTGGGCAATATATCGATAATTTTATATCGATATCGTGATATGAGACTAGATAACGTCTTAGATTTTGGATATTTCAGTATTGTAATATGGCATACGTATTGTCTTTTCTTGGTTTTAAAGGTTACATAACATATTATGTAAAAGCACCAATGGTCAGCCCTACAATATCTTTGCAATATCGAGGTATTTGGTAAAAATATCGTGATATTTGATTTTCTATACATCGCCCAGCCTTATCTCCTACACGCCTGTCCGTATACATAGATGCAAAGTTGACTTTTTTATTGAATATGATAAGAAATAAAGTAAACCATATTGTGCTGCAGATTAGGTGAATTGTGCTGTGTTTCTCTGGGAATTCTGCTATTTGCTGAAGTGGCATTGGACTATCATGGAGATCGAAACAAAAATAAAGTGTGTACAGCTAAGAAGTAACAGTCACTACTGAGGGAAAAAGGCTGTTGACTGGCTGGTGTTTGACTTTGACTAAAAGGTCAGTGTCGGCCTGGTGTGTGTACCTGTTTTCAGCAGCTGCTGCTGGTGATAGTAGCAGCGTGTTTGGCAGCAGCGCAGTGGCGGCCTGGTTGACAGATTTGCTGGCCTCAGCCACAACTACAATACCATGAGGTCACACACACACACACACACACACACACACAATACCATGAGGTCACACACACACACACACACACACACACACAGTAGCTGACCGCTCTGTGCATTTATCTCTGTTTGCATTGTCCCTCTGTGTGTTCATCGGCCATGCCCTCCCTCCCTCCTTCTTTCTGTCTTTCTCTCATCATGTCATGTGGCTGCTAGCTGGCTGCGTCACCATGGTAACGCTGTGGCTGTGATGAGCTCACCAAAAGAGACCTCTCTCTCGCACACACACACACACACACACACACACACACACACACACACACACACACACACACACACACACACACACACACACACACACCCCCTGTAGCTGACAGGCTTGTAAAAGAAGTGTGTGTGTGTGATTTTTAGCTATGGTTGAAGGCCTTCACCAGTTAGCATCATGGTTGGATTTATTGTGATGCAGCTCTAGTCTGGACCTGAAGTGAACAGGATTCAGTAATCGGCTCAGTTTGCTGCCCTTGGAGTAGCAGGTGGGTTGACTGTGTCAGCTAAAAGCTAAATTATGCATCTTCGTCAAAGGTGTTGCAGTTCCTAGATGGAGTGGTGTAGTGGTAATCTTATGTGCAGGTATGTGGAGGTTCCCACTAAAGCTAAGGCCCCATTTACACTTGTCATTTTAAGTGTCTTGTATCCAGATAAAAAACAGTCTACAGTCTACTCTTATACAAACATAAAGAAATGTAAGAAAATAGAAAGAAAGGAGTATGCAACATGTAAATTATGTACATAATGCTACAATATGTACATAATGCTTCAATATAAACACAATATATGTAAAGAAATATAAGTAATAAAAAAAGAAATGAGAATATATGAAATATTTACATTAAGACGTGCAATATATAACCACATTGCAAATAAGTAAATACAAAATGCTGCTGCTACACAAACTAAAATGCATAACTTGTATTTGGAGTAGAGTTATAGGAGTTTGCAAGGTCACATGAATTTATTAGAAGTTTTCACATGATTTCAAGAAAATCCTTGACGTGAACTAGGAGGTCTTGGTGAGTTGGTATGGAATGACCCATATTTAATCTTTGATTTGACGTTGTAGACACCCGGATGCTCTGGTCGTAGTTTTTCTCTCCAGCTGCAGTATCGTGGCTGCAGTTCAAGCTTCCTGACACTCTGTAGGCTTGAGATAATTTGAGCTCTGCAGGTGTCTGAGAGTCCATGCCCACAAGTGTGTGCCTATCAGCCCAACCAGTTGCAGCTTTAACTGTGTTGCATGTCACATTTCACAGCCAAACACTATCTGTTGAGCATGTGTGAGAGTAATTGCTCCACAGCGCTTCATTACGAAGCAGGGCAAAAGATCACGACCACAAGTCTTATAGCCTATCCTGCAGAGTTATGGCCCATCTCTATCACACACACATAAATACACAGACAGGCGGACTGATTGAATGAGTAACCTTGCAGCTCATTTCCATCAGCCAACCACTGCTCTGTCATTTTAAATTCAGTTCTGTAGTGTGTCTCACTGGTTGGGTGTTTTGCGGTTTAAACATTAAGTTATGTCACTGCTTGCTAGTTGTCATATTCACTCAGTGCTGCTGCTGTGGTGCTCTTTATTCTGACAGGATGGATGATTTGGTGCTGTTCTCTATTCATGAATTCACATTTTTAAAATCATGATCTACTTGATATTTCTGCCGTTGAGTGTGAATTCTCCAGTTCAGTATCCGGTCTTTGTCCGGCCACATCGCTCACTGTACCAGCTGTAATTAATGCAGCTGGCCTCGCTCTATTGGCTGCTGCCCGTTAAAAAGAAGGATGGGGGTCATACTGGACAGCCAGGATATTTATCACCACTGTTTATTTTCAGCAGGTTAGGAAGGGAAGTCCACTTCAGCCTCCTGTGGAGTAATTTAGGCTGCATGTGGGTTATAGTTGAAACGGTCTTTATCAAGACGCCGTGTTCATAAAAATGTGATGTAGTCAAATTAAGGAGATGGTGGAAAGGTTAGTAAATAGGATAACATCTGTTAGTAAAGTTATCGTTAGAGTTAGGTCGATTGCTGGTATTGCCGGTCAAATCTGGTGCACAAGCTTACACCGGTTTGATTTTATGCCAACCGGTTGAACCGGCATATGTCATTATGACACGTTCTGGAAAATTAAAATGTTACAAAAGGTGCTAAATCCAGCTTGTATTGCAGCATTAAGCAATATAACAATGCGATTAACATATCATTATGTTTGTTTATAAACAGACTAACGGAGCCACTAGTATCTGACAGGCCGTGCACAACTGCTAAGCCAAGGCCGGTGACTTCGACATAACACCGGCAACATGACGGAGCTAAAATTTCAGTAGAGGTGGGAGGGGGGAAGTCAGTGTATTGCAAGTCCGAGGCCCCGTGACGTTAGCGAGTGTGCGGTCAAGAGAGAGAGGGAGCGGGCGAGTGTGAATTAAGTTATAGTAATGTTGTAGCTGTGAACGTAGCAGTGCAGGGTGTGTACAGTTTAGGATGTCAGCGAATAAATGCTACAACTCCTCAAAACCCAAGCCAAGCCTGAGTGTTTCTTGTTACTTGCTGATTAAAGTGAAGATGGTTAGCCCTGAAGCTAGTGACATCTCAGGGCCAAAGCTAACTTCGGGTGGGCTGTTGAGGTGGACCAGCTATTCTCATTTTGTGACAAGCGGCTGCCGAGTCAAGTGGGACACATAGTGGTAAAATTCGGTATACTGGTCTGGTCCGATGTTGTGGCTTACTATCAAACCGGTTTGAATTGAGTGACTTCATTCTCTGCTCAGGTTGACATTACTCCACTAGCCTACATCTTTACATAGCAAATAGTTATTTGCTGCTATATTTGCTCTGAATATTGTATGGATCACCTTTAAAAATGATTAGAAGAATGAATCCCACTTGCAGCCTTTGGTAAAGTATATTTACTGAAGCATTGAAGTCTCTGCTTGGCTTGTTTTAGATTAGAAGCTGTAGAAGGGAAAATATACAACTAATTAGAGGCAGTTTTCATTTTTCAACATGTGCCATCAAGCCCAACATTGGCTACCTCAGTTACTTAGTATTTAGACACAGAGATCAGAGAAAACAACACAAGATTTAGATGCTTGCTACTGCAAAACAGCAACGAGTATATCCCCAAAACAAATTTATAGGCTCCTGAAAAACCTTTAAAACTGTCCTGCAGTGAAAATAAGGCTTAAAGAAATGATACAGTCTAATAAATGTTGTTAAGGAGTTACATTCCACTGTTTTTTATTTACACATTTGTTTAGGTTGCGAAATTTATCAGATAATCAATTCTAACTTTAATTTACAGGTTCTTTAAGCCTTAAATTGAACTTAGGCCAATCTTGCAGAAACCTTGCTCTACTTTAGAGGCAGTTAATTTTCCCAGATGGGCCGCCAAACTCTGATCAATATATGTAAAGCGCTCCTTAAAGAAGCCTCCCTAAGCAGTCCAGAATAACACATCAGCATGGCCTCTGTGTGAGTGCGTGTGAGGATCCAAATGGGTAATATGTCATAGTTTTCATGGATCCTGCTGGTCCTGGAATTCCTGGAATGCAAATGGAGTTTTGATCGGTGAATTCCAGACGAGGAAGGTCAGGTAACAGAGGAGAGACTCTCTGTGGAAATTGGGGGGAATTTTACAAACTGAAATAAATGTATTTCTCAGCTAGTTTCCAAACATTTATTGCAGTAGACAGCTTTCAGTGAAGCTTGGGCGGAGTCCAGACGTTTCCTTAATAAACCAGAATAGAAGGATAATTTGGAAAGACATGGAAGAGTCATGGAATTTACATTAGGACCACAGCGGGGATTTCTCTCTCTCCGTGGAAGCACCTGTGGTTCATAATCTCACTCTCTCTTTGCCCCCTGTCAAACACACATTCCTTCTCTGTGATTTGGCCTCTCTCTTATCTATCTTTTCTCTCTTTCCTCTTGTTCTAAAACAAGCAGTGTATTGTGTGTGCTCAGCAGAGCAGCCCGCCCTAAAAGCTGTGTGTGTGTGTTTGTCCCAGCCAGCCTGTCAGACCGTGTTAATCCCCTCAGAGGCCTGGCTCACCTCCTCCCCGCCTTGCCCCTCTTCCCTCTCCTCCAGGCCTCCATTGGTTTGTGTTGCACTCTCAGCCAGCTGATACGCTCCCCCACCTGTCAGTCAGAGCCGCTCGCCTCCCTGCGGGCCAATCACACGGGAGGTAACCCCCCGTTGACCTCACAGGATCAGACAGCAATCAGGGACCAATGACTGGGAGTGTTTAGCCGCACCGCTTGCTACCAGCTCCCATGGTGCTTTGCAGCAGGTTAATGTCTAAGTCGTGGCCCACAAGGAGGGAAAACAAGGAGGGACGGCCCGTCATGACTGGGAGTAAAACCTATTGTTTGGTCAGAGGGAGGTGGCAGTAGTGCTGCAACCAAAATAATGGATTTGGCTTGTAAATTTAAAATCCACATAAATAAAATAAGCCATTAAAAACAACTTTAATGTACCCTTTAATTTCTGGGTTCATTCCAGGCGGCAACCTGAAAAGTGAAGCCAATGCTGAAGTGTCTTAAACTTGCATTCTTTCTAAACGCCAGCAGGGGGCGACTCCTCAGGTTGCAAAAAGAAGTCGGATTGCATAGAAGTCTATGAGAAAATGTCCGGTGCGAGAGTTGTTTGTATTTTCGTCTTACAACTTCAACCCTTTCACAGTGTTTTCAGGTCATGAATTGTAACATTTTGGTCACCTTAAAATGTCTTATTCATCGTCGGTTGCAGCTCCAGACTCTCGTGTCACTTCTGGGTGCTAAAAACCAAGATGGCAACGTCCAAAATGCCAAACTATATTCGGACAAGTATATACTATAAATATTCATACACCAGTGATCAGATTTTAACAAACTTAATGAGAACGTATCATCTGATCTCAATGTGTCTGTAGTTTCAGCTCTTTACAATTTGACCAAAAGGGTGGAACTGCAACCACATGTTGAAATCAAAAGTTGTGATGACCCAAAGTTTCAAAGGGTTGCATTGTGATGTGAGAAACTGCCTTAGGGTGTGATATATTTTAGTTTGATTAAACTTAATTACTAGCATAACAAGCCCTCCGCAAATAAGCACACACTACACACAGAGCTATGATTGTGAAATTCCACAACATTTAAGACGGGGACCGCAACATATTTGGCGCCGTGTCTGTGTGTCGAAATGTTTGCTGGTTTGGCGTTGTTGGTCTGTGAAAAGTATCAGCTTAACAAACAGCAGAATGACTCAACTGGACTTCACTTTCTCATGAGGAGTTTGACATGGCTGAATTGTGTTCACATCAACACTTGGTTATGTTTTTGGCTCGTGAAATGAATGCACACCAGCGAGTTTAATAAATTTACGTATGTGAATTTTTGAAAATATTATACGAATTCTCTCTGAGCTCTTGAGAGTTCAGTCTGAGTGAAGGAGGTGTAATCTGTAAAGTATCAACCAGGAGAGAAATGTACAGTTAAAGCTACACTGATCAATGTTTTCATATTAACGATGAATCAAATTATTATGCATAATGTGAAAGGGGTGGCACATAGTGATGAGGCGCAGCTCTTCTGGGAATTTTAGTGTCTTTTACCTCATTTTATTTTCGTTTTCTGGCCTACAACTTAACTCTACGTCGAGTCTCATTGCTCCCATCAGCGTAGCTTTCAGCTACAGCAGCTCTAATAAAACCTTACACGATAAAACGACCGGTTAGTCGACTAATCGACTAAGGTGGGGGCAGCCCTAGTGTTAACTATCATGGCATATTTCCAAGCGAACACTTACTCTTTAGTGTCTCATCATATAACCGTGTATTTCAACATGCATTTCATATATCAGTTACCCGATCTGAACATAAATCCTTCTGGTTAAATGAAAGCACAGCTCATATTAAGTTAGCAAAGCAGCTCAAATACATGACACATCTCAATGTCAGACTCATTCAGAGCCAACAATCACATCCATTGTTGAAAGAATCAAAACTTGTGTTGACTGTTTGGCAGCAAAATAGGCAACAACATATTTCAGAGACGCTGTCACTGCTCAGCGAGAGATGAACAGCCAAAAAACACAAGCAGGTGCTGCAGCCGAAAGTTACATACCAACTCAATCAAAGAGGCCTGTGTGTGTTTGTCCACCACTCCTCTCATCTGCTGGTTGTTAGACGACCCCCCAGTGGAGCTGCACCCCGTCCTCGCCCTGTCTCCGCTCGGCCCCACCCGCCTGCTGGTGGGGCCTGCTGGAGAATCTGAACAGGAAAATACAATAATACTGTGTGGGTGACCTCAGTGTACCGGGGACTTCCCCACACACTGCCCCACCCGCTCATATTTGTTGATCTTAGCTGTCCACCCAGTTCCATAAGAATGGCTTGGACACTCACAAATACACAGCAGTGCAGCGGAACGGTGGTGATGTGTGACCGGGGCTGACATCGCTGACGCAAGCCCAGACTGTGTGTGTATGTGTGTGTTCTTGGATCTGTGTGTACCTGGGAGTCCAAGGTTTGGGTGTAAATCTCTCCCAGGGAAGAGAAAGGGAACAAAATAACTTTACTGGATGTGTTTTGCATTAATTTGCAGGTCTGTCTGGATATTATTATATGTGGTATGTGTGTGTCGAAGGGGAGAGGCTACTGTTCCTGGCCAGTTGTTTGTCTAAGGAGGCAGAGCCTGATGCAAATGTGCTACAGTATCCATCAGTGCTGTAAGTGGCAGAGTTCACCACATAACACTGTCGATACCAGGCAATTAATTTAACCAACCAGTGGAAAGTATTTGAAACGGTTTTGTGACGGACGGACTGCTGGAAATGTCCTGGTGCAGTAAATCCTGCACATGTGGGAAATTGAGCTTAGACCAGTGCTTCTCCTGCTCTGAACTGGGTCTCTGGTGAAGGCCAGATGATGTCATCTGCTAATTTGAATACTTGTGGCATCAGTTGCATCAGTTTCAGCATATCTGCAACTTTCATCAAGACATTTCCAATGCCAGTTAGAAATCTGCCCCAGACATTATGATGACTGGTTTCAGATATATTTTCAGACCCTGTAAACACCCCCATCTGTATATATATAGCTACATTTGTTGTATTATAGTTAGGACTGCAACGATTATTCACGATTATTTTCTCTTTCTCTTATACTTCTATACAATCAGACTTCTTCTTGCAACCAGAGGAGTCACCCCCTACTTTTACATGAGGTGTCTTATGTCTTATTATCTTCTTCTTCAGGTCTGCTGTTTGTTACTTGTTAATGCTGTAAACAGTCATGACTGTGATACTTTACATTTTCTCTATAGGAAAACCCCTGTAATTATGACCTCCAAATGGGGCATTTAGTAAGACCTCTGCATTACCGATGGTGGAGAAAATGGTTTGAAGTCCATCAGTGAAATAGCGAGGGTGTGATAACGGAGCCAGTCACTGTCGAGGCTCTGAGATCCTCATTCAGATCCAATTTTTATCATCAGGGCTGTGAGATTCAGGTCAGCTAGGAGAAGGAGGAAGGACAGTCAGGAGGATGAAGAAGAGGAGTGACTTTGCAGTCTGCCAGGCTTACTTTGCTTCTATTCCTGAGATGCTGTTTGAAATGTTTCCAGTATTAGTGTGGATTTTCAGCCTGTATGTACAGAACTGAAATTGTGTCTCTCTGAGAAGTAGGCTTTATTTGATGAACTTGGTTTATTTGTTACATGCTGACCAGTTTTGCTGCAGCAGCATTTTTTTCTCCCTCTTTTCTTTGTTTGTCCACCTGACACCTGAGAACTGGGCATGGCCCTCCGACCAGCGCCATGGCAACATGACACCCAGCTGTGAAGTGGTTGCCATAGCAGCGTTCAGTAGCTTGTCGGTGTTGGGTTCCATCGGTGGCTCACAGGATTGTCAGCTGTTTGTGGACAAGCACCCATTGGTGTCACAGGGTTTGTACCTCAGTCTTCTGACTACCAAAAACCAGAAGAGTTTGAAAAGACTAAGGTCTGACACCCTCTCTAATCCAAAGACAATACGTCATAAATTACACAAGTTTTTAGTCCTAGACTATGATATTTTGGGTCACTATTCGCAAGACTACAACTATATTCCCTTTGAGATTATTTCTTATCCTTCTCCTGGTGGAAATTTACGAGAATAAAAAGTGTTAAACAATGGAGCAGAAACAGAAGCAGCTTTCATTCACTCCAAAATGTTGAAATGTGTGCATTTGCTGCTTTACAGTGTTTTATTTGAATGCAAATTGAATATATTTGGGTTTTGGACTGTGTGTGAGATAAAACAACTATTTTGAAGATATTGCGATGGCTATTTTTCAATACTTTTTGATATTTTATCCACAAAAATGTTAATCAGGAAAACAGTTCGCAGATTTATCGATGATAAAAAAAAAAAGTTTGTTAGTTGCAGCCACATCTTTCCAGCTTTCCAGTTCATTCTTGATCTTAAAAACAGCAGTTATCAATACAGTTAATTCAATCTCAACTCAAAGTCCAATTAGGCCAACCTGCTTCTTCCAGGGCTTTCAACCGTATCACACAGTCTTCAGCAGATGGAGTTTGCCTGGTTGTTATGGAACTTTAAGTTTGAGCATCTACAGTTATGAGCTTAAGTTTGCTTTTGACAAAAGCCTCCTATAATAATGGAAAATGTAAACGTCTGCAGTTAAATGACAGCGGAGCAAACTTCTGTCTGCTGATGAAGACCATGAAATATGGGGTAAAGCTCTGGAACAAGCGAGTAAGTCGACCTTGGGTTGATGTTTTGTCAACAACAAAATCTGTGCTTCATTCCAGTGTAGTGATTTTAGATTGCACCCTCTCCAAATTTGTCTCCATGCTGAGCAGCTAA
>CAKALU010062878.1:0-27500 GCA_916700995.1 Hozukius guyotensis
CAGTAAGGCCCAGCAGAGGATGTACTTCCTGCGGCAGCTGAAGAAATTCAACCTGCCACAGACCATGATGGTGCACTTTTACTCGGCCATCATCGAGTCCATCCTCACCTCCTCCATCACCGTCTGGTTCGCCGCTGCCACCGCCAAGGACAAGGCCAGGCTGCAGCGGGTCATCCGTGCTGCAGAGAGGGCGATCGGCTGCAACCTTCCCTCCCTCCAGGAGCTGTACACCTCCAGGACCTTGAGGAGGGCAGGGAAGATTGTGGCCGACCGCTCCCATCCTGGACACCATCTATTTCAGACTCTGCCATCTGGCAGGAGGTTAAGGTCCATCAGGACCAAAACCTCACGCCATAAAAACAGTTTTTTCCCCATGGCAGTGGGGCTCTTGAACAGCCCCTCTGCCCCCCTGTGACTCTCTCCCTCACACACACACACACACACACACACACACTGCCCCGCCGACACTGGCTCTCCCCCTCTTTCATACACTCTAAATACCACCCCCTACTGTATCCCTCTCTCTCCCTCTGATACCTGATTGTTTGCACTCCGGCAAAATCTGTTTATATCATGTTTATTTTTGTTTATAGCTTATTTTGTATATTGTATATGGGTAGAATTTCAAATTTTCTTTTATTCTTATTTTATTCTAACGTTTTTATCTATTCTTTTGTTATTATACTGTTTGACTTGCACCAACATAACCAAAGCAAATTCCTGTAAATCTCTTACACCTGGCAATAAACACAATTCTGATTCTGATTCAGACCGGGTAGCCTGCCTTCAGAGCTGCCGTGGTTGAGTCGCTCTCCTCAGCCACGGCAGCTCAGCAGCTCCGGTTAGCATCATAGATAGGATACCTACCGTTAGCGTTATGTTTAGAAGCCAGTAGCCAATCAGAGGCAGAGTAGGGGCGGGTCTTCCCACAAGGCATGCTGGGTAAGCGCGCCCGCACATATCATGGATGTATTAAAAGAACTGGAAACAGCGTTGGAGGCAGGGCCCCGTTCATTCCTATGAGAGTTGCTCATTGGCGCATGAAGCCTAAATGGCTCGACTTCCGTCTGGAAAAGTACCCGGATCTTGGGCAACTGGGACATGCGCAGTAGCTTCCGCTCGGTCACATGACTTGGTCACGGGGTACCAACGTCACGCCGTCGTCACGGCTTACGCTCCAGCCTCGGTCTGGGTCTCACTCACATGAACGGAGGAAGGGAAATAACTCTGGATTCAGCTATTAGTACATTTTACAACTTTAAAAACTTAATGATTTGAATAAGGGCTATTAGAGTGTTCTTACTGGAGAGTTAATTCACCTAAAAAAAATTATCCGCTGAGTTACAGACGTCTCTTTCCCAATGTAAGTCTATGGGAAAAAGTATTTCTGGGCCCAACGGCATCACGTGACTGACACGGAAGTTGCAGTACCGCCGTTTGGCCACTACGAAAGTCCGGATCGTCGACTGGCGCTCTTCCTGGGGGCTTGGCACATATGCAAAGCAGATTGAGCAGCCGGGATGGATCGGGTACATGGATGTATAAGAAGAACTGGATACAGCGCTGGAGGCAGGCTCCAGTTCTTCCTCATCCATTGGGCCCATAGGGCAGGCGCAGTAACGTTTCCTTTAACTCCGCCTCCCAGCCCTCACTCCAGCCTCGGTCTGGGTCTCATTCACACGAACGGAGGAAGGGAAATAACTCTGGATTCAGCTATTAGTGCATTTTACACTTTTAGGACCTAATGATTTAAATAAGGACTATTAGAGCGTTCATACTGGGAAGTTGATTTACCTAAAAAAATTATCCTCTGAGTTAAAGACGTCTCTTTCCCAATGTAAGTCTATGGGAAAAAGTATTTTGGGCCCAATGGCATCACGTGACTGACACGGAAGTTGTAGTACCGCCGTTTGGCCGCTACGACAATTTGCATCAATGCCCGGCGCTCTTCCTTCGGTTCCGAGATAGATAAAGTGATAACATGCATGAGTTTCCTTTATAATTCTGGCCCCAAGTGGACAAAAATGAACACATGTTTGAATCCTCCGACAAACGTGGACTACTACTTACCTTCTTCTTCTCCTCCACTTGGTGTATCCGCTGCATCCTCCACTTGTTTATGGCAGCCTCCTTCTCAGCGAGGAGCTCCTCTCTGTGTTCTTCCTCCACCTGGAGCAGCTTCCTGGCTCTCAGTCGCCGAGCTCTCCTCTTAGCAACACGGGACAACTTCACTCCCCAGCCGGCTAAACACTCGCTGTCACCGAGGCACTGGAGCTTCTCCTGTAGCTCTTTCTTCACATTTAAAGCCACAACATAAGAGTCCGCCCAAACACACTCGTCCTCCACGTTGTTCCTCAGAGTTTCACAGGACTCTGCTAACTGGGAAACGAGCTGAGCTGCCCGGTTCAGAGCCGCTCTGAGGTCCGGCACAGGGCTGCGGTGCGGCGGCTGCTTGGTCTGCTGCTTCTGGGTCTGCCGGCTGTTGGGAGTGTTGTCTCTGCCTTGGAGGAACCGTCCGAGCCACTGCTGGTCCTGCCTCCTCTGAAGGGCTGTTTCATCCTCAGGTCGTGTCGTCGTTCCCGGACTCCAGTCCTGGTCCTTACCGGTACCCTGCGGAGGAAACAGCAGAGCTCCGCTTCCTGAGTAATCCTCACAGTCCCGCTGCTGTCTGTGACCGGGCTCCAGGTCATACTGAGCAGCCTGAGGACCGGCTCTGAACGGCTGGAAGGTGGCGGCTCCCCTGCTGCTGTATGCGGGTACCGGAGCGGCGGTCACCACGGTAGTGGGGAAGTGTCCCGGTGGGGAACAGCCGAACGGAGGCGGGGGGACGGAGGGGTCAAACCCGTACGGAAAGACCGGGTGATGAGGCGGCGGTGCGGGGAAGTCGCTTCTAAAACCGTACGGGTGACCACCGTCATACCCCCCTGGAGGGGTCCACCGGGGAGCAGCCGGGTCATAGTCCGCCTGCAGCGCGCTGCTCCCCGGGGGTCTGTTGGCGGTGTACGGTGGCGTCTCCAGATAACCGCCATTATAGCCAAGAGGCTGCTGCGGCTCTGACGAAGCCTGGTGGTGGTATATGTTGTCCATATGGTGAGCAGTAGTGACCTATGGTGAACGTTATGTAGCTGCAGGCTGCAATACACTCTCTCTCTCAACTCCTCTCAGGAGCCATGTTTAGTGTTGTCGTCGTTTCTTCTTCTTCTTCTTCCTGTTTTCGGTAGCTTTTGGTACGTTACATCGTTACATCGCCAACAACAGCAGTGTGGCTCAAGTTGGTACTACAGCCCGTAACTCAACAGTAAAATGCTGCTTACTGTGTCTCCTTTAGCTCCGCCTCGAAACTCTCGGTCTGGTCCAGCCCCATGGTCCAGCCGAGGTCTGGGCTCATTCACATGAACAGAGGAAGGAAAATAAGATAAGATCAGATATTCCTTTTTTAGTCCCACAGTGGGGAAATTTGCAGTGTACAGCAGCAAAGGGGATAGTGCAAAAAACAAGAAGCAGCAGTAAAAACAATAAATAAATAGAAGAAAATATAAAAATTAGGAACAATATTACAAGTTACAAGTTACAAGTTCAACTTTATTGTCATTTTCCACATACAAAGTACACGGTTAAAACGAAATGTCGTTGCTCACGGACCAAGGTGCAAACACAGACATACAAAAACAGTCACAAACATAGAACATAACACAGTGAACAAAGTGCGATGGTGCAGCACAATAAAAAGTGGATGACAGGACATTAACAGAGTAAAGCAGTATAAAAGCAATCAGGTCTTTAAAAGTGCTATATATAAAAACAAGGGGAATGTTAAAAATTGGAACAATATATACAGTATTGACAATACACAGACTATTAACACAATTGCACAAGTGGAAATATGATATTGCACAGTGACATGAACTGTAACTGAAACTGTGACTGAAAGTATTGCACGGTATGAATTACACCTGAGTAGTATTGATAGATAGTCAGTGTACAGTATAGTGCAGTTATTGTCAGTTTTTTGGTGTGTTTGTGTGTGTGTGTGTGTGTGTGTGTGTGTGTAAGTGGTCAACTGGTAGCAGTGCTGGTTGTGGAGTCTGACAGCTGCAGGAAGGAAGGACCTGCGATAGAGCTCCTTCACACACTTTGGGTGGAGCAGCCTGTCGCTGAAGGAGCTCTCCAGTGCTGCGATGGTGTCCTGCGTGGGGGTGGGAGTCGTTCCCCATCATAGATGACAGCTTTTTAGCCATCATCCTCCTCTCTCCCACCACCTCCACTGGGTCGAGAGGGCATCCCAGGACAGAACTGGCCTTCCTGATCACCAGATAGCTCTGCATTCAGCTATTACTGCATTTTACAACGTAAGGGCTATTCTAGTACTGGGGAGTTGATCTACCTACACATAAACGATCCGCTGATTTACAGAGGTCTCTTTCTCAATGAATGTCCGTTAAGTGTATGGGAGAAAGTCTACTGGGTTAGTCTGTGTGAGAGACAGACAGACAGGCAGACAGACAGACTGGCAGACTGGCAGACAGACGCTTTCAAGGCCTGTTGAAGGAGGCTTGGTCACGCTTCATCAATGCGTCATATCTTCGGGGTACTACGCATGCGCAGTAGAACCCGCCGAGATTGAGCCAATCGCAGTGTACGGCCACAGCTTCAGTTACACTGCGCATGTGTGAAATACCCCCCAGACACCCAGACCAGGTCCGACCAGGTCCGCCCTCGTCCTAGCCTCCTTCAACAGGCCTTGGACGCTTTGCGGAAGTGTATGAGAGAGGGAGTCATATGACCAGGCAGGCAGCCGGAGAAGATGCTACCTACATGGATAACATTCCTCGGACACGGTGACTAACATCCACAACGAACACGGTAACAGTTCCTGTAATAAGTCACACGTAGACACAGTCAATAACGTTAACGTTATCTGCGGTCACTGAGTGTTGACGGCCACATGCTCGTATTGATTGTATTTCTAGTAACAGTTAGCCAGCTAGCTGGCTGTCAAAGCTAATATAACAGAGGCAGGTGTCTGTCTCTCTCTACAGTACGTGAAGTGATTTAACGCTCGCTGTTTGAGTCACTAAGTTCTGTTTTCCTGAATGTGTTTGTGTCTGAATGTGTCCTCAGATGGAGGAGATTAAAGTGTCTCCTGACTATAACTGGTTCAGAAGCACAGTGCCCCTGAAGAGAGTAAGTACCTCCTGATTTCTAATCTGTGATGGTGGTCCTTAAACACTGGGCCCACACTGCTTGATACAGGACCAGTAGGCCTACACATCAACACATCACATGTGTACATTATCATTTTACAACCGTGTAGAAATATGGAGAGAAACAAGATTTCACAACAAAACAATATTCCTAAGTAAGTAAATAGACAGATCAGATCAGATCATACCAGATCAGTGTTATTACTTGGCCTGATGTATTTCATTTCAGTGTTCTCTCTGTGATGAAGAAGCCTCGCCATTAATCAAACACACGTTTGGTGCTGAACACATAACTGTTGATCATTGTCATGCAGCATGATTATATTTGCATATCTGCCTGATAGCAATGAGCATCCGTCCCCAGGAGAAGTAGTCAAATCAGTAATCTCTATAAACAGACATTCACATGTAGACTTTGTAGAAAACGGGACAGGATGTTGGTACAGGAAGTGTTCTGGTCTCTGTTTGTAATCGGAGTAATATTGACCAATCACGTTGGAGTAGGCTTTAGTTGAATACAGTCCGTGTGGCGAGTAAAGAGGCAGAATACATTAGCTGAAATGTAATCTGGGAACCCAGCGGCTGTCGTCTGACGATGATTTAGCTTTTTATTATGTGTTTAATACAGGCTATTAAACTGGTTTCTGGTGAAACAATATGATCGTACACGTCGTCTCTCAACTCCAACTCCAGTTTCACATCTCAAGTATCTAATCGGACTGTAAACAATGAGCAGCGCATGGAAAAGGAAGTCTTGCCCCGGATATCCGCTGGCTACACCAGAACCACAGAAATATAGACCCTTGACCCCGGAGGCTCATCTGTCGTCGGCCCGATATAGCCGATGGGTTCCGAGATTGTCCAGTCAGAGCTTCAGACCTGCCAACCCAATCGCCATAAAAGCAGTCCAATTTTTTCACTTCCATTTAGGAAAGGTGTTTCTGTCTGGCATTAATATATACCGCGGTACTGTGATACTTGATTCAGCCCGATGACTGCAGCAATGGCAGACCTACCGGCAGCTGTTTCAAATTATTCTTGTCTCGCTGACTTTGAAGCGAATCTGCAGTCGTACCAAGAAAATACCAATATTACTTTTGTTGTTCAAAGAAGCCACACATTGTTTGGAAAAACTGGTTTGAGCTGCAGCTAAAGTTAAAGTAAAGAGTATAATCAGTCAACCAAGTTAAGCTGGTTTACTAAATGGATTTCCACTCTAATTTACTATTTTATAACAAACATGACAAATGTCAGCATTTAAAAGAAAAAAGAAGATCCGTTTCACCTTTTGTGGCAAGAGCGCTGCCATGTTGCAGTACTCTAGCCTGTGACGTCACAAGGTTGGTGGGCTCTGCTGAGTTAGACAGATACAATGGTAGAGACCGTGAAAGACGGAGACAGAGGAGAGAGAGAGGACAGAAGAAAACAAAAGAGGGGACACTATTGTGTTGTCCCTGGATGTAAAAATGAGTTTTACAATGTTAAAATCAAGTACAAAACAGTCCATTTCATAAACTGATTACAGGATTCTGCGGGTATTTTCCTGGGAAAGGGGAGCAGGCTTTGGTGAGAATTCCTGGGACATAACAGGATCTCAATCCCGGGAATTCAACCTGGCTTTCTGAGCAACATGAAAGTCCTCCGAACTGAGCCGCTCTGCTAGATTACAAATAAAAAAATAATCCAGATTAAAACACAATAGAGCAGCTGATGGCTGAGCTGCTCCATTGCAGTAGCATTCACTCCTGACTACTGCACTCCTGTTTACTGCTCAGACCGCACTAACAGTCACCCTCACACTGGTCCTCTGCTTGTGCTTTTTACACCAATAGGACCTCATATTCACAGAGAGCTCTTTGCCTTTGGTTTTAATACACAACACTGTCTCACTGCTTACCAGTGACTCTTAAGCTTCTAACGGTATAGTTGAAATCTGGGCTCATTTAATCCCTTACAATTGTGTTTTGCACGTTAGTTAGTTAGTAAAACTATTTTCTGAAAAACTGGGAGGAGGGCTAGTTTAAAGTAGGATGCAGTCAGTATTAGAGATAACTTAAAAGACATTCTGTCCACACCTTGGTGGCTCTTACTCATCTATAGCGCCTCCCAGAGGATGTAAAAAAGTGCAGAGGGAAGGATCATTTATAATCTGGAAAGCTTTACTCTTTATATTTAATTCATATTTATCGCCTGGTTGCATCTGGGACTTCTCTGCTCTGTCAGTTTATTCCTGACTTTCAGATTTCCATTTGATCACATATTACAAAATACAGTACTTTCATACATGACCATGCTGAAGAATAGACTACTTTCCATCCGATTCTCCAGAGTTAATTTACCAACGTTAACACCATTGAACCTCCTGTCTGTGAGACTGTCTCCACAGTGTAGTCAGTGTTCACACAGACTTTCTAAAGAGGATGATGGTCAGAGCTGGCAGTTTACCAGTAGAGTCCGTGTGATGCTGGATGAAATGGTCAGTCATCCATCACATGCTCAGTCATCAGTCACATGCTGACTATGGCTCAGTGTTCACAGTATGCGCTGGGCTAAGGGTTCCCACTGGCTGATTCATCACAGCAGGTGGTGTTGGTTCTAAGCTGTGAACAGGGCAGTCAAACTGATTATTTTAAATAGGGATGTACTGATACCGTATCGGATATCGGGCCGATACTGACTCAAATAGCTGGATCGGGTAACAATGAGGCCGATCTATTAAATTCAATTCCATGTTTATATACTATATATATTATAAACTTGAATTTTAATTCCTGTTTAAGTTTTGACCAATTCGTTGCTGCATTAAAAAGGTTTACACCTGAATTAGAATTCTTGTTTTCTTTAACGTAATGTTTTTTACCAAGTTGTCAGTGTATGATTTATTATTTTAATAATAAATAACAATTTAGTAAATTTATATCTGTGTATTTATTTGTTACATTTTGTTTTACAAAGTTAGGAAAGCAGAGTTTAAGTCCAGCCTGATGTTGCCTTACACATAAAAGAATGATCCCAGTCACTTCCACACAGTGAGACATACAGCTGATTAATTAAACACTGGTATCGGATCGGTACTCTGTATCGGCCGATACTCAAAGCCCAGGTGTCGCTATCAGGACTGAAAAAGTCGGATTGGTGCGTCTCTAATTTTAGAGCCCATAGAGGTCAAAATATCCAATATATCAAAAACCAAACACCAAAAACTTAATTTAGTCGATCAGATTTTTGCTTCTTTGTCTCGATCATATTGCAGCCTCTTAAAGGGTCCAGACCCCCATCTTAGAGGGTCCAGACTAGGGCTGTCATGATATCAATTTTTTCTCAATACGATTATAATGGCAAAAAATATCACGATAATGATATTATCGCAATATCATTAAAAAAAATTCCGCAATCACTTAAAATACATCTTTAACTTTACCTGGTCCAACGTTTGTTTGTTTTCTTTCCAAAACAACGGATACCAGTGTATTTTACATGGCAGTGAGAGTGTCTTAACTGAGTAAACAAATAGAATATAATAAATAGGTTCAGCTGACCTGCTCCTTTTTCTTTCCCTGACGATTTCTCACGTTTCTCGGATGCTGCTGCCCGACCACAAGAAAAGTACAAGCGATGCAGCTCAGAGGATGAGATCGGCGCATGATGCGCGCAGATACAGACATGGATACGAAACAGTTTTATATGTTTACTGATTCCGGAGGAGACCAGCGGTGTTGAAAAAAGCCTGCCCTTTCAAAACTACTTGTTAACTGCTAACGTTACTCGCGTTAAATAGCGGTCCACTTCCTTGTTTTGGTACGTTTGGCTTTCACACCTGATGCGAACCGTACCGGAGTACACATGAACCGTACTCCAGACCACCTTTTCAAGTGGACTCGAGCACGGATCGACGAACCGTGCCCGAGTACGGTACGCAGCGTTCACACTAATCAATCGAACTGGACTTTGGGGGGATAAGTGTACTCGGATCCGGGCCCTGGTCCCTAATGTGAAAGCACCCTTAGTCTTCAATTCAGATATTTCCATATTCGTCTCCTGTGGCCTGTTTTGAAATCCCACGTGAAAGAAACTTGAAGGCCATGATGAGTTTGCAGGATGTATTTTTCTCACCTTGTGTTTTTGTCTCCACCAGATCATTGTTGATGATGACGACAGTAAGGTGTGGTCGCTGTATGACGCCGGCCCAAAGAGCATCAGGTGTCCCATCATCCTCCTCCCTCCAGTTAGCGGGACAGCTGAGGTGTTCTTCCAGCAGGTGCTGGCGCTGACAGGATGGGGCTACAGAGTCATCTCGGTGAGCTCCTCACTAGAAACACACTGCAACAATGAAAATTGTCTCTTGAGTTTTTCAAATGTTTTGTTGTGTTTACTGTGATAGAAAACTCTGGCACACTGGAGGAAGTGACACCAGAGGATTTTTAACCATAATCAAAATAGTTGCACATTTCAAGTTAGAGTCAAGTCAGTAGATTAATTGATTAATCGACTAATTAATGACCATATTGGCCTAACCCTGATTAGCGGAGGGGTCTGTGAATATATAAATATCTAGTCTGTGTGGTTTCCAGCTGCAGTATCCGGTGTACTGGGATCTCATGGAGTTCTGTGACGGCTTCAGGAAACTTCTCGATCACCTGCAGTTGGATAAAGTAAGTCTGTGTTTTTTCCTTTTGCCTCAGAGCTGAGCATGCAGTAATTTTTTGTACCCATGTGTAGGTTTGTTGCTATTCTTACGTAATCACCTGACTGCGATCACCTACGCAACAGTTTTAGAACAAAGCTATTTAAAAGCACTCTGTGCAGCGGAGCGAGAGGTGAAACATCGTTTCAGCAAACTATTTGAGGACTAATTGACACTCCTTTTCCAATGATGCTGACTATGCCAACAAACTACCCATGGAGGGTAAAGGAATAGTCCTGTTATCAGTGTGGGCATGTTACCTGATCACCCTTCTGACTCTGTCTCTCTCTGTCCAATGATGAACCTCCAGGTCCATCTGTTCGGTGCCTCCCTGGGTGGATTTTTGGCTCAGAAGTTTGCAGAGTGCACACACAAGTCTCCCAGAGTGCACTCGCTGATACTGTGTAACTCATTCAGTGACACCTCCATCTTCAATCAGACATGGACGTCAAACAGGTGTGTTTGTTCACCTTCATTCTTAAAGCTGAAGTAGGCGAGATTGGAGGAAATATGATTTAAAAAAACTTATTTTTATAAAACAGTCGCTATATCCTGACAGTAGTACATGAAACCGGTAATCTGAAAAAAATCATGTGCCTCTGTGTCCTCCGGAGTCCTCCGATGCTCCTAACGGCATCTGTAAGATTTCACAGACCGGAAGAAAACAAGCAGTAAGAGCTGATCTGAGGTCAAACTAGGCAGCGCTGATTGAATATGAATCAATATTCTGTTACGTTAATGCCTATTTCTCTCCTCAAATGTTTTCAGAATCATCTTGTAGTGCACGGTTTAGCTGTAAAATTAGAACGTTTGTGACGCTGCTGCCATTGTGAAATCTGGTGAAGGAACGCCAAGTACCGGTCACATGACCGGAGCACAGCTAATAGGAACGCTCTCTCTCTCTCTGAAATGACCTGTGATTGGTCAAAGTCTCCCGTCACGGGCTAGCTTTTCTAAAGCCTGTAAACAGAGCCATGAGGAGGAGCAGAAGTCTAGTTTTCTCTCAGAACACTTGAATTACAATATGCTGAAAGGTTATTATGGAATTTTTGTCCAATGATGCCAAAAATATACTGCCTACTGAAGCTTTAATGTCTCGTTTCCATGTTCCTCCTCAGTTTCTGGTTGATGCCAGCTTTCATGTTGAAGAAGATTGTTCTGGGGAACTTTGCTAAAGGACCTGTGGACCCTAAAATGGCAGATGCAATCGACTTCATGGTTGACAGGGTAAGTGGACATGTGTGTGTTGACAGGGTAAGAAGACGTGTGTGTTGACACGGGAAGTGGACGTGTGTGTTGACAGGGGAAGTGGACGTGTGTGTGTGTTCATATGTGTTACTGAGGTGGTCCATGTCAGAGTAATGTTTCACTACAAGATATTTCTTCTTGATTCAATTTGGTGATGTAGATGTAAAGCTAGATATTAGCATCAGTAATGCTAATTGCAGTGGTGGCCTAAAGTTTAGAGACGCGAGCTTGTGACCGGAAGGTCGCCGGTTCAATCCCCCGGACCGGTGGGATAAATCTGGGTGGGGAAAGTGAAAAAGCAGTGCTTCACCCTCCCTCATCACCACTGAGGTGCCCTTGAGCAAGGCCCTTAACCCCAACCGCTCCAGTGGAGCTGCTCAGTGGCCAGCAGATCAGACTGTGGTTGTACTGGGCAGCTTCCAGGAGTGAATGTGTAACTGTGTGAATGTGATCAGGGCATTCCTGGAAAAGAGAACATTGCTCTCAGTGAATCTCCCCCCTGAATAAATAAAGGTTAAAAAAAATATATAATATATAAATATAATATAAAAAAATTTTAGGTTGTCCGTCCGCACGTACCATTCTCGTGAACGCGATATCTCAGGAATTTCAGGAAGGGAATTTCTTCTAATTTGGCACGAACGTCCACTCGGACTCAAGGATGACCTGATGACATTCTGGTGGTCAAAGGTCACAAAACACGTGTTTGCCCGAAACTCAAGAATTCATATGCCTATTATGACAATTTATCAAAAATGCATGCACTCATTGTGCGTCACCAGAGTCTTCCAGATTTAGGGACTTTTAGAGCTAGTGCTGCTAGCTACTGTCAGTGGAGAAGAGTTGGCATCACTGGGCTGAGTTTTTCGGTTGGATCGTTTTTAAAATCTAGTGTCGCCTACTCTTGCTAGTTTCTCCACATTACCAACCCTACCTTTAAGTAGAGATATGTGATGTCTTTGTGTTTGAATGTTAAACTCTGCCCTCCATGTGTTGTGTGTGTGCTGTAGCTGGAGAGTCTGAACCAAAGTGAGTTAGCATCGCGGCTAACACTCAACTGTCAAAACTCTTACGTGGAGCCGCACAAAATAAAAGATGTTGCTGTGACCATTATAGATGTAAGTGTTAAACCATCTCTCTCCCATCAGGTATACGTCCATTTATGTATATTTCTGCGACAATAACCTTAAAGACATGCTTTCTCTGTGAATGGTGTTGAGGTGTTTGATCAGAGCGCTCTATCGCTGGAGGCAAAGGAGGAGATGTATAAACTGTATCCCAACGCGAGGCGAGCTCATCTGAAAACAGGAGGAAACTTCCCGTACCTGTGCAGGAGTGCTGAAGTCAACCTCTACATACAGGTACGCTCTGCTGTATCTTTTTAACTAGGAAATGATGATGGAACAGGGACACCTGTTGATCCTCAAGGTGAACAATGATTGATGATATATTTGGTCTCAGTCTGTAACTTAAATTTCTCAGAAAATCTGATGTGGAATATTTTTAGGGAATATAATTTGAAGAATGTGTTTTTTTTTTTTTTTTACATCACACTTTATATTTCCACGCAGTTCAATGCGATTAACAAATATATATATGACGATTTTTTTTTCCTTCATAATTTCACTTGAAACTGTTATGCACTAACATTCTCAATTACATGAAAAATACTCAGTACTTTTCATTTGTTAAGTATTCAATTCACACTGGAGTATGCAAAAATAGGCTTTACAATGTAGTTATTTCATATAGAGTATTTATTTTTTTATTGAATTACCAGAAAACATGCTATGTTGTGATATATATATATATACACCGATCAGCCATAACATTATGACCACCTGTCTAATATTGAGTAGGTCCCCCTTTTACCGCCAAATCAGCCCTGAACCCGTCGAGGCATGGACTCCACTAGACCTCTGAAGGTCTGGTGTGGTATCTGGCACCAAGCCGTCGGTAGCAGATCCTTTAAGTCCTGTATAAGTTGCGAGGTGGGGCCTCCGTGGATCGGACTTGTTTGTCCAGCACATCCCGCAGATGCTCGATCGGATTGAGATCTGGAGAATGTGGAGGCCGAGTCGACGCCTCCAACTCGTTTCCATCCACACGATGTAAAAGAAAACGCGATTCATCAGACCGGGCCGCCTTCTTCCATCGCTCCGTGGTCCAGTTCTGATGCTCACGTTGCCCATTGTAGGCGCTTTTGGGCGGTGGACACGGGTCAGGACGGGGCACCCTGACCGGTCTGCGGCTACGCAGCCCCATACGCAACTAACTGCGATGCACTGTGTGTTCTGACACCTTTCTGTCGGAACCAGCACTAACTTTTTCAGCAATTCGAGCTCCAGTAGCTCTTCTATTTGATCGGACAACGCGGGCCAGCCTTCACTCCCCAAGTGCATCAATGAGCCTCGGGTCTGACCCTGTCGCCGGTTCACTGGTTTTCCTTCCTTGGACCACTTTTGGTCGGTCCTGACCACTGCAGACCGGGAACATCCCACAAGAGCTGCAGTTCTGGAGATGTTCTGACCCAGTCGTCTAGCCAGCACTATTTGGCCCTTGTCAAAGTTGCTGTTCGTTCTGATGTCAGACTCTGGAGGACAATTTTTGTGTCAAATTGATTGATATCTTAAGTAAGTAGGCGTGTAATAGCCGCTACACGTCGGGGCGCAGCATCGCCCTGTCGGGTTAATTTCACAATGACTGGCTCAAAATCTCACAAGCCTGACGGCCGGTCTCGAGGCAACTAGACGAAATGCATTGCGGGGTGATGTGACGTGTGGTTATATTTGATTTGTCTTTTCCGGGGGTTTTTTTATGACGCTGCTTGTTATTTTTCTGCACAGATTCACTTGCGTCAGTTCCACGGGACGAGATACGCCGCCATCAGTCCTGACATGGTGAGCGCCGAGGAGCTGGAGGTGCAGGAGAGCCACCTGAGCGGTAACCAGGACTCCGACGAGGACCAATGAGACCGCTTTTTACCTCCAGAGCGGTTTCCTCTCAACATTTCCAACAGTTTCTCTCACCCCTTCATCATTTCACAGGACGTTTTTCTCCAGATTTTCTATGGAGCTCAACGGTCAATCAGCGAGTCACCCGAGAATATTTTTATTTGACAGATGAAGCAATATTTTGATAATGACCTGTACATAAACGGTACTCGGCCGCTTTGCTTTAAACATACGACACCTTGCCTTATGTGGAATGAATATGATAATTGTTGCACTCATAAACTGCCTGATCTGTTTGCCTCAAGTGTTCATTTCTATGTGTACTATATGTTGCGGTTAACACAGCCAGCGGTGAACTGGTTTCCTGTTAACGGAAAGATGAACACACTGGCTATGGAGAAACGGTATATCTGATAGTCTTTGTGTAATTCAATGAGACGAAATTGCATTTTTTTTTTTTCATTTGTTTTGGAATACGGTAAATTATTTTGTATTTCCCATGTGCAGTTGTTGTTTCCACCCGTGTCACAGTGATGAGCCGTTAGAACTGTGGCTCTGCACTACGTTTACATGTCGTGACCGTGAGCAGCGACCAGTCCATGACATCGGTCCGTCTGTCGAACTGAAGATGCTTCGGCCACTAAAACTCACATTTTTGATTTTGCAAGCTGAAAATCGAGCGTAGATCCGAGTGTCACTGGATGTTTTGTAGTGTGGAGAACATTTCTACAGATATATAAATGACTTAACATGTGGTATACTGCAGCCCTGGGGTTCATTCACTGTATCTCCAAATGCTCCTGTAGCTATAATTGATCACTTTTCTTTCTCTGCTTCACTTGTCGAAGAATAAATGAAAATGATGTGCTGTGCCTTTTTATAAGAGATAATGTACACATTCTCTACACTGTGAAACGTCTCCATTTTTTTTTTTTAGTCACTTTTAGATGAATGTTGAAATGTCATGTACAACCACAACCGAGGAGGAGTAGCAAGTCTACCGCATCATCTCAGCCCTCCACCCATTTGTCATTTTTGAGTATTTAAAGGTACCGTTTGTAACTTCTTACACGTATAAATCGGGTCGGTGTCTCGTGCGCGCTCGCGTGTGGCTATGCTGTTCCAACACAAACTACACGGAAGCACCAAAACCGCAAAGTTCTATCTAGTGAAGCCCGTCTTGCAAAACAGTGTTAACTCTTCCTGCTTCAGCCACCCCGACCGTGGCCAGAAGACACAGGGGAGACCGTAGCTTTGGTCTCCAGGGCCAGAGTCTCTGCTGTACTCTGCTCCTCTGCCTGCTTGCCTTCACTCACACACCGCGCTCGTTCTCACTCGCTCCACCTCTAACGTGCATGCACGCACACTACACACTGCAGAAGACGGGAGTCTGAAGCAGGACAACACAGTATCAGAATCGATTCATGGAGAGACCTTCGTCTGGTCAGCTAACATTACTGCCAAGCAGGTGAAATACAGAGTGATATTGTGGTTTTAGCTGACGTGTGTCGCCTCACTGTTTTGACCGATGCTCATTCATGTCTATGTGGAGCGAGCGCGAGCAACAGGACGCTGACTTTCGTTGACTTAACGGCCACATGTGTCACCGTTAACAAGCAATTTCTGATTCTTACATAGAGTCCCTTTAAAGTTCTGTAGAGCTGCTCGGTCAATATCAACGGATCAAATGACAACATGTAATGAGAAAGAGGTCGCTCATGATGATAGAGTTATCACCTGACTCTGCAGTTCAGCTCTACCGAGCGTTTTAGCTTCTCTCATCTCACCGTTCAGCTGTCCAACCCACAACTTTACCGTTCTGGTTCACTCTCACCGCTAGCGTCTTTCCCAGAGGCAGCAGGCGGCTGTTTTCAGAAGAAGCCACTGTCCTGTATCTGCTCAACAGCAAACGAAGACTAGCTGGTGAACATAGTGGAGCATGTGAAGGGGCAGATATTTCCCTCAGAAGTTGGTAGAGACCAAAAGCAGAGCTAAAGGAGAGAGAAATATTGAGCCGTTTTCTAATTTGAACTCCTGAAAAGTAGAATCCAGGCATTGACATTTAGGCGAGGGCTGGTGCAGGAGGCAGGCACGACGCAAGAAAATCAATAACGCGGTCACGTAGCCGGCTCTTAACTTGGTCATAAACAAACGAGTCTCCTGCCGTTGATTGAATTTTGAACGATTCTCGGCTCACCGACAGAAGTCCCCGGATCTCATCGTCTCTCCAGTTAGACGTTTTGGTTGGGTAAAGTCTGTTTAATGTCTGGTCCAAATGATTGGGACATTTGTGTTCTCACACATAGCTCCTCGGGGTAATGTTTAAATGAGTTCAGGGTTAAAGCATTCATCAGTTGGACACAAACACTCCAAATGAATGACTGTGTTGCTCTGTAACTGCTGGATGTGGAGATAAGCAACTGTTTATCAACTGAAAAGGTGAAGGATGATATATCAGTGTTTTTATATTGGCTGTGTTTTACAGTTCAGCTCAGCTGGTAGAGCAGAGGCCTGAGGCCTGTACTACGCAGCAGGATTTGGCGTTAGCGAGGTAACTTCAGGGTTAACCCTTCAGGGTTTTCCGTCCTACGAAGGTGGATCACTTCTTATCAGGGTAGATCGCCATGGTAACTGATGCTGAACAGCTAACCTGCCCCAGAGCAGGTTATGTTCTAGATCAGCTCGTATAAAAGCACAGCCTACTGACCAATCAGAGCTTGGTGCGCAGATCGTATGGTAATATTACACAAATATGAAGAAGTTACAGTCATAATCCAGGCTAAAACTTGTGGAGTGAAGCAGAGTGAAATGACCCAGAAGTACCTCAGTAGCAGCCATGATAAGAGCTGTTCGAATTCTCCAAATGCCAAGGAAAGGAGCTGCAATGCTTCCTTTATTATCTCCTTTAGCAGAGGATACACTGGACCGTCCTTTACCCAAGGAAAAGAGAGAATAACATCCCACAAAATTCCTTGCGGCCGCAGCATTTAAAGCGACGCTCCATTCGGACGTTCATGATAACAAACGATATGCTTATCTTGCATATTATTTTCATACGCTCATACACTAATTGGGATTCATGTTTAATATGAGTGGACAGTGACAACCATTTTGTTTCACTTTATTTTCAATTAATTATTTATTTGGAACATGTAACAAATACCTCAGTAAAAAACAAAACAATCAATTAACAAATCAACATAAATAAATATTACATGTCTGAAAAGAAGTTGGAAGAAGTATATGATCCTACACCTTCTCCATAACTCCAACAATTAACTCAATATTTATCATGTATTCCTTTGTTTATTTCAATTCCAACCTTGGTAATGAAGTGATATTTTTCACCGGTTGTCCACGTTAGGTCAGAGTATCCTTTATTATCTGTTGATAGAGGGTTACTATTCGAACGCAGCCCATGTATGAAAAGGTTCACTTTTTTGTCCAGAAATGTGTCATTCCAGAGCTAGTAGCAAAAGTGTTTACAGCTCCTGTTCTACCAAACATGATACCAGCAAGCCCATCTGAAAGCAAGGGCTGTTACTGTGGGCTGCCTGTCCTGCATAATGAAGATAGACTTGAGTGTAAAGCAGGAATCTGTAAAAAGACAGTATATCCACAGAAGTTGTTTAAAACTCGACACCTCCAGTTAAAAAATGTTAAGTTGGAAATGCAGCGACTGTAGGCGGGAAATAGCTAAACAAAAGAAGGATAACTGTTTGTAAGAATCAGAATTTCTTGTTAACAGCGACACCTGTGGCCGTTAAGTCAACGAAAGTCAGCGTCGGGCTCGCGCCTGTGCTCACTCTACATAGACATGAACGAGCATCGCACAAAACAGTGAGGTGACACACGTCAGCTAAAACCACAATATCACTCTATATTTCAGCTGCTTGGCAGTAATGTTAGCTGACCAGACGAAGGTCTCTCCATGAATCACTGCTGATCCTAGTGTTGGTTTTTCCTGCTTCAGCCTCCCGACCGTGGCCGGAGGGAACGGGAGACACCGGAGTTTTGGTCGGAGACGATAACGTTTCTCGCTGCGGAGCCCCGTCACTTCACAAGACACGGGAAACCTCTGTTGGTCTGGAGGAGCTGCAGCAGTTATTTCTGCACAAACGTCCACTGTACATTCACTAGATATTCTCAGAGCTACGAAGTCTTCTGCAGTGTGGAGTGTGCACGCATGCACGTGAGGTGGAGCGAGCTGAGTGAAGGCAGGCAGGCAGCGGAGCAGAGGAGCAGAGTACAGCAGAGACTCCGGTCCTGGAGACCAAAGCTACGGTCTCCCCCGTGTCCTCCGACCGCGGCCAACACAGTTTTGCAAGACGGGCTTCACTAGATAGAACTTTGCGGTTTTGGTGCTTCCGTGTAGTTTGTGTTGGAGTCTGAGTCTGAACAGCGTAGCCACACGCGAACGCGCATGGGACACCGACCCGCAATGATTTATACGTGTAAGAAATTACAAACAGTCCCTTCAAAGTGGCAGTATATTTTTGGCATCATTGGGCAAAAATTCCATAATAACCTTTCAGCATATTGTAATTCAAGTGTTCTGAGAGATAACTAGACTTCTGCTACTCCTCATGGTTCTGTTTTCAGGCTTTAGAAAATCTAGCCCACTTTGACAAATCACAGGTCATTTCATTGAGAGAGCGTTCCTATTGGCTGTGCTCCGGTCATGTGACCAGAACCTGGCGTTCCTTCAACAGATTTCACGTCACAAACTTTCTCATTTTACAGCTAAACCATGCACTACAAGATGATGTTGAAAACATTTGAGGAGAGAAATAGGCATTAACGTAACAGAATATTGATTCATATTTGATCAGCGCTGCCTAGTTTGACCGTTTGGTCGGAGTTCGCGAGTGATTGACAGACGGCAGATGGACAGCAGACCTCAGATCAGCTCTTACTGCTTGTTTTCCTCTGGTCTGTGAAATCTTGCAGATGCCATTAGGAGCACCGGAGGACACAGAGGAACATGATTTTTTTCAGGTTACCTGTTTCATGTACTACTGTCAGGATATAGCGACCGTTTTATAAAAATAACTTTTTTGAATCATATTTGATCCAATCTCGCCGACTTCAGCTTTAACAGCCGCTTCATACGTCTGGTTTATCTAATTGTCATCACAGCCAGCAACAAATAGCCATTCATGTATAGAGAACTCATTTTCTGAAGCACCGTTTTTACAGATTTTAGTTTTGTTTCATATCGCAACACCCACAACACCCACAACACCCACGAGTGTGACGCCCCTGAGTCAGTGTATTAACGCTACATACAGTAACTTAGATGGCGGTCGGCGTGCTCCCAGTTTGGAGAAGCAGACAGGAGTACCGGCAGGAAGCTAAGCGATGTACTGCTGTGGACGCCACGTTAGTTTGCATGGTAGTTGGAGGCAGAGGTAGACCAGCCCCTTTCCGACGGGGAACTGAAGACGCTCTCTTCAAAGCCACCAGACTTCATTCACAAAAGCAGTAATTTGACCTTTAAAACATGCAGCCCCCCTTCAAAAAACCTGAACCAACCCTTTCACATTGACTCAGCTAGAGCTAGTGTTCACATCATTAATAACATTATTGATTACTTTGGTAACCTATACGTCACTGCTTTTTGCTAACGGCTGAGTGGACGTTTCCAATTAAAAAACACAGAAAAGAAAGCAGAAGTAGTCGACATTTAATGTTAACAGAGGAGAGAGACAGGATGCATGAGGGGAAAAGGTGGCCGGCCAGTTTTGGAGCCAGGACACTATGGTTATTATGTGAAGGAGAAGATCATCCATTAACTCTCACCACTCAGGTTATCTAGGCCACAACAGGGATTCAAACTAGTGGCCTTGCAGTCACAAGCCCACTCGTGCTGTCTGGCCACTGTCAGGGCCTGCAGGGAACCGGGGACATGACAGCATATCGTAGCTGGTGGCTTCAAACAAAATTAGAATTCTCCTGTCAGAAAACATCAGATGTTGTTCCAGAGTAATTTAGGAGGCCATTTAAATTTCCTGTCTGTCTTTAAGGCATTTCTGCTTCATTAGATAGTTTACTGAAGACAGACAAGAAACCGAAAGGAGATGACAAGATACAAAGGTCACGAGTCCAATGAGACAACATACGCTCTGTGCTTACTGACCCGAAAGCTTGATTGAAAGATATTGTTGTTTGAAGCTCCACAATAAGAGTCCCGTATGGAAACTTTTATTTCCCATTTGTCCTTCCAGACTGCTTCTATCACGCAGCCTGAATGCAGATTGATTCTATTCCCATTCAGCTTGTACTCTATCCTTCCCCTAAACCACAACGCTGGTCTGTGTTCTTCCAGTACACACATAATAGTTTGTTTTTTCCATAATTCATGAGTTGCTCGAATTATATTGAGGTTTTCATGAACTCCGATACTTGAATGAAACAGCTGTTAAATCTTTAAGCCCAGGGCTCAAACAGAATAAAATGTTTCTCGCTCTGTCAGCCAGATTCAATAGAATATTGTTCTGTTGTCATGTAGCAGCTCAAACAGCAAACAGAGGGACTGGCCCACTGTTTAGGAAACACTGCATTAGAATTAATATTCTTCAACTTAAACATATGACTAAGCAGATTATTCTGCTGACGTCTGTGATGTTAGGCCACTTTTTCAGGCCATTAGATTGCTTCGTACATCACGACATCTACCCAGGATAAGATATCAACAGGGCGTTGTGACCAATCTGCACTTCACATCCCCCAATGATTGGTACCACATTAGCAAAATGATCAAAGATAGATAATAAAACTCCTTCTAGTGGCCCTTAGAGGCTGGAGTCTTTGTTACGCCCCAAAATACAAAATCGCTGGATAGTTTTGGATACAAGGCACAATTACTACATGGTTCATCAACCCCTAAGAGACAAAGTTAGCGACTAGCTGGTGAAGAAAAAGTGGAGTATTAAGAGCCAAATATTTTTCTCAAAAGTTGATGGCGTCCAAAAACAGAGCTGGAAAGAGAGTCCTCCATTTATTGGCTGGCCAGAAACACAACTCCTAATGAATCCCAGTCAGCTGGACGTGTAAATCGGCATTAACATGTTGGCCATACAGTATGTGTCAGTGTTGTGTCTACAGATGCCCTAAAAAAAGGTTCCGTTTCATCATGTTGGTTGTCAGGGTATCATCATCTTGAATGCAGCGAGTGGGCACATTGAACAAATCAACGGTTGGATCTGCCAACATTTCCTCCAGTTAATCAGAAATCAAAACAGAATGAATTGTTTTTTTGGAGCCAAAGAAGAGTGATTAAAAGTCAGCGCTCAGCTTCAGTCGCTAATGTTAAAGACCACAAATCAGGCCGGATATATTGGTGTAGTCATGGACCTAAAAAAACCTGCGTAAGAATATATGAAGCATTAAAGGACTTATATGTCTCAGCAGGATTTATATAAAAAAAAAATGTCCCTGATTTGATCTCCAGTAGGCTTGACTATTGTAATGCCGTCTTTACAGGTCTCTAAAAAGTGGATCAGACAGCCGCGGCTAATTCTAGAGAGTCCTCACTAAGACCAGGAGAGACCACATCAGTCAAGTTCTCAGATCTTTGCACTCTTTTGTCTAAAAAGCACTGAAAGGTTTATATTTCTAATCTGCTGCAGCGGTCAGTTCTTATGCACCACATACTGTATACCAATACTACATAAAACTTGAGATCTGCTCCAGCTCTCAGCACTTTTACAGTTTTTTCTCATTCTCTTTGGCTCAACTCTCGAATGAGAATTTGTTTTTTCAAAACAAGGAGTTCAAATCTTTGAACAATTTGTTTGAATTTCTCATTCATTCAATCAAATTGCACTAGTTTGAGCACATGTGTGCAAAGTACAATCGTCTACAATTTGCACAAATCCACTTGCACAACTTCTAAACATTATGTCATCGTTTGAACCATCACATGCAAAATTATCCATTTGTACTGTGAGGATGTACAATTTGTGTTTTTTTTACTGAACTACGGCAGCTTTTTTCATTCTTCAGGGTTTTTAAATTTACTCCATATTGGCATCATTTTTCTGTTCATTGTATGTGACTTTACATGAAAGCTCGAAGGTGAATTTCCTTTCTACAGTAGCTTACATTGCTACACAAATACATGTACTGTAAACCCACATGTACAGTACACATCCTGTTTATGTGTACTACAGTATTGTAGCCTATAGTATTGACTTTCCCAGTAAACTTTGACCTACTGTTGAAATTATCTAAACAGCTCAGTGTGACAAAACTGACATCCTTGAATAGTGCAGTAAACAGTCAGTGTAAACAAACAAGTAGAACAAAACAGAGACTCAAGAGTAAGAAACATTTTCAAGGTTGACTGCCGTAGTGAAAAAAACATCTACGCATTTTGACCAGTACGGCTCACACAATGACAAAACAACTTTCTGACACAATAACTAGATTTTGAAGCATGAATGAAGTGTTTTGGGAGAGTTACTAACATTTACAGACATGCAATAGAGTTGGGATGCCCCATGAAACAGTTGTGATAATTGCACTCACAGTTTAGAGAGAGTTAATGTTAAAGGTCCTATATTGTAAGAAGTGAGGTTTTCTTGTCTTTTATATTATAAAGCAGGTTTAAGTGCTTTATAAATACTGTTCAATTATCAAAATGCTCAATATACGGAGAAATACACACAGCCCGTATTCAGAAATTGGGCGTTTGAAACAAGCCATTAGGATTTCTGTCCATTTGTGATGTCACAAATATTTAGACCATTACATGTTTTTATATGTAAACATTCTAAATGTGTCCCAGTTTATTTCCTGTTGCAGTGTATGTGAATAACATCAGCTGACAGGAAGTAAACATGGACCCAAGCTGTTGCCTAGCAACGTAATTATGTTGCAATTCCGTTGAAATGAGCTAAAACGGAGCGTTTCAGACACAGAGGGTAAATACAGGCATATTCAGGCAGACAGTACGAGGGAAATAAAGTTTTTTTTTTCAACATTACAGCATGCAAACATGTTCTAGTAAAAACATAAAATACAAGTATGAACCTGAAAATGAGCACAATATGGGACCTTTAATGTTTGTTTCAAAACATGGGCCTAATAAGGGCTTAACACTTTTCTGTTTGCCACCACATTTTATTAAAATCATCCTGTTTAATCTTTTTCTTTTTTAGCTTTTTAAATCCCATGTGTGTGTCTTTCTATATTGCCTTGTGTTCTGTTTGTATTTTGTCTTACAGTAATGCCTGAGTAACTTTGAATTGCCTTGTTGTTGACGGGTGCTTTTATCCAGCATGACTGAGAGGACGGTGAGGTCGTGTCTCATATCCCATCTCCAAAAATTGGTTTATTTTTTTACCATGAAGGAAATCTTTCTCAAATTTTAACCAAGAAACTTGAGTTGCCTCACTTTAACCATACAGGTGACAGCTCAGAAAACATTCATATCAAGTCCAAGTTCATTTGCACAGGTGCACACTGCACATTGTAATTCTTGCATTGTTCTGTTTTAATTTAATGAGGAAAAAAAAAAAAATCAAAATCCAGGAAAGTTTTTTCTGGTGTTGAGGCATCCATCTGGGAGGAGGGCAGCAGGAGGTTTTTAATAAAGAAGGCAGGAAACAGTGTTTAGATTCAGATGGCATCTGTGTGAGATGATTTCTCAGAGGACGGCTGATGAGATGGAAGTTACTTTATCGCTTGTTAGCCAAATTAAACAATTTGGTGAAGTGCAGAACTTTTTATTAAGAACTGTCCTTATAGCAAATGACTTGAACTTAGTTCATTAGAAAAGTGGAAACATAATTACATTACTGTGAATCAATTATCTCTTATTGCCTTGTGTGTGTGTGTGTGTGTGTCTGTGTTTGGTCCGGAGTCCAGCTTCATATCTAGTTGATTTATTTTATGGTAATAATGATTAAACTATTATTGTTAAGTTTATTATAAAAAACTTCTGTGATTAAAGTTGAGAACAGTTGTTGAATGTAGAGTGTGGTTCGTCTCCTGAAGAGAAACAAGGAATACATTGGAATCAAATTTGTCATTTTTCATTCAATTATAAGATAACCCTCCACTTCTGGCTCACATGTTGTAGTGAATATTTATCATCTGAATTCATAGGCTGACATCTGATTTGAATTTTGTGGAGTGATTTTAAAAAAGATGAAATGTTTAATTTAATAGCCAGCTACGGTTAACCTCTATCCTGCTCCAAACCCACAACTTCTCCCTCATATTATTGTGACAAATCTTTAAGTAAATAACTTGTTTAAAAAGGTTATCCAGCCAGCTTAGCCAACCTGTTACTCTCTGTCTGCTGTCATGAGAGAAACATGGAGTGGGGGGGATATATTAGACAGCAAGTGGAACATTTTGAACTTTGAACTTTTTGTCGGAAGCAGAGAAAATGGGCCAGCGTAAGGATGTGAGCGACTTTGACGAGGGCAAGATAGTGCTGGCTAGACGACCGGGTCAGAGCATCTCCAGAACTGCAGCTCTTGTGGGATGTTCCCGGTCTGCAGTGGTCAGGACCTACCAAAAGTGGTCCAAGGAAGGAGAACCGGTGAACCGGCGACAGGGTCAGACCCGAGGCTCATTGATGCACGTGGGGAGGGAAGGCTGGCCCGTGTTGTCCGATCCAAAGAAGAGCTACTGGTGCTCACATTACTGAAAAAGTTCATGCTGGTTCTGATAGAAAGGTGTCAGAACACACAGTGAGGAGCAGTTTGTTGCGTATGGGGCTGCGTAGCCGCAGACCGGTCAGGGTGCCCGTGCTGACCAGTGTCCACCGCCGAAAGCACCTACAATGGGCACGTGGTGAGCATCAGAACTGGACCACGGAGCAATGGAAGAAGGTGGCCCGGTCTGATGAATTTTCTTTTACATTATGTGGATGGCAACGAGTTCGAGGTGTTGACTCGGCCTCCAAATTCTCCAGATCTCAATCCGATCGAGCATCTGTGGGATATGGCAAGTCCGATCCACGGAGGCCCCACCTCACAACTTACAGGACTTAAAGGATCTGCTACTGACGGCTTGGTGCCAGATACCACAGCAGACCTTCAGAGGTCTAGTAGAGTCCATGCCTCCACGGGTCAGGGCTGTTTTGGCGGCAAAAGGGGGACGTACTCAATATTAGGCAGGTGGTCATGATGTTCTGTCTGATCGGTGTATATTTGGTGTATGGGCAATTTAGAGCTTTGGTGTCACTCCATCAATTCTGTCAGTGTCAAACATTCAGGTCTATATTCTCACGACGTGAGTGGTGCCACAATACATGACATGACACAGGACACAGTGTCTTTGTAAGCACCCTTAGCTTCCATCGATATTGTGTATACGTGCCAGTATACATCATACAGTAGGAGTACGGGAGCCTCACGTTAGGATCTCAAGTTTCATTGACGATTCTGAATCCTTGCATGGCTCAGCTTGTTTTTGTTTATAACTGCAGCAGCATTGTATTCTGATAAATACTGCAATTAAAAACCAGTCATCTTTGTTACAACATGGCCCCTGATGCAGCTCTGGATTTGGCATATTTTGCACGTGACAACCCTCTACGTTCTGATCACTGTGTGTGGAGCATGTGAGATATATCTCTCTCTGCAAAACTGTACTCAGCTCTAAAGCAGATAACTTGATGGGAATCATCAGTCGAATAGTCCCCATGAACCGCAGACCTGGTGGGTTTCAACGCTGTGCCTAAAGATTATAGAAGCTTTCATTTCAACCAAACACCCCCAGAGGGTCATTATCCCTGTTCAGTTGTTCATTTCATCAGAGAAATCAGCTGCTGTAGTGTTTTTAATGATATAAAAATTCTGCATTCTCCTGGGTCTTAATGTCGCATTATTTGAGAAGATTTAATACAGTTCAATACCGAATCATCAGCGGCATCCACCAGACTGTCCTCATATTTCCAATCCACCGCATCAATCTATCATGTGTAATCTATGCATTTGTTGTAACATGTGTGCATGTAGGTCAGAGATTATTGTGTGTGTGTGTGTGTGTGTGTGTGTGTGTAACAGAGAGAAAGAGAGGAAACACTAGATAGATTTGGTATCCCCCCTCTCTTCCGTATATTTCATCAGTTAAACACAATGATTATTCACTGGCTGGTGAGGATCTCATATATTTATCTATAACTCCATAGTAAGTGTGTGTGAGCATGGGAGGAAGCAATACCCTTGATTCTTTACCCCAATGACCCCGTTCCTTGTCTTTACTACCACGTTGCGTTTTCTGAACATACCTTCTCTTATGTTTTATACCACAGTGTAAAAGTGTGTGTGTTGTACAGTACGTGTATGTCCACGTCCGCCACCCTTCTGTTTATCACCAAGTCACAACTCATCCATCACGGCTACTCGTTTGTCTTCCATCGTCCCGTCTGCTCGTGCTCCCTCATGGTTAACAGTATTGGCGTTAAACTGAGAGATGCAAAGCACGTTTCCTCTTAGATGTTCAACATTCAGTCCACGTGCAACCGACGGTGCAACTCCCCCCCTCACACCCCTCCCCCTGCTGCAAATTCTAATTCACGGCCGCATTGACAACAGCAGCCGAGCAACCCCCTAATGTCACCTAAAACCCTTCCCCTTCCTCACCCTCCTTATACTTTACTACCCGTCTTCCATCCTCACTCTCTTCCATTCTCATGTCAATCACCGTAAACATGAACCGACACAGATTTGAGCTCACTTCTCCTGTCTGTTCCTGTTGAAGTTGGCCCAGTTCTTCCTTCATTGTGGCTAAAAATATACCATAATTGTCTTCTTCTCTGTTATTTAGAAGATAAAACCCATTCCTGTTTGCAACTTAAAAAAAGTGATGAGTGCTTTACTTGTGATACATTTAAAAATATAAATCCAGGGAGGTATGTTGGTTGCTTTGTTTGAGTATTGTTTCACTCTATGCTAACCGAAGCTAACATTAGATGCACAACAAGCACTGATGAACCCAACAATGCGTATTATTCATATTCAACCGTATCTCCAACATGTTACAGTTTTTCTCATTCGCTTCGGCTCAATTCTCCATATATTTTTTTTCAAAACAATGAGCTCAAATCTCTGAACAATTAGTTTGTTGTTCAAAACAGATTAACATTCCTCATTCATTCAAGCACGTGTTTTGGCACATGTGCAAACGAGTCAGTGTGATTGTCTACAATTTGGCACAATAACCAATTCAATTCAATTTATTTTTATATAGCGTCAAATCATAACAGAAGTTATCTCGAGACTCAGTGAAATTATCGTCCTCTTCACAACTTCTAAACATTCTTTCATCGTTTGAGCCGTCACATGCAAAATGATCTGTTCACTTTTAAAAATCTGTCAGACATGCATGTATTCAAAAAAGGGAAAAAGTCCAGAGTGCTCAGAAGTTCAAATCAGTGTGATGAAGGTG
>CAKALU010062882.1:0-17225 GCA_916700995.1 Hozukius guyotensis
CTCCCGAGACAACTCTCTCCTTAGCTTTCTGTGGTCCATGTTCAGTGTGGTACACACCATGATACCAAACAGCACAGTGACTTCTTTTGACCCTTTAAATAGGCAGACTGACTGATTAAAAGTTTGAAGACACCTGTGACGCTATTTACAGGACACACCTTAGTTTAATATGTCCCTATGGTCAAATTATTTACAATCTTTTCTAGGGGTACCATCATTTTTGTCCAGGCCAGTTTCATTAGTTTGTTTTTTAAAATGATTCTGTTGAACCACAATTCAAAAACAATAGCTGATTTTCATTAGTTAATTTTCAGTGAATTTTTATTTATTATTACTTTTGTCAGTTTCAAGTTATTTCAGTGACCATTGTGGGTTTTTCTTTCTTTAACGGAAGGGTACCAACAATTTTGCCCACGTGTGTAAAACCCTCCAACAGTGAGTCTGCATCGATGCGACTAACCAGCTGCCCTCACTGACGACGTGCAACGCCGTTTAGTGTTCGTCATGGAACACGATCCAATGTCAGTTCCGTGCGACTACCAGTACAAATATTTACTGTAAACTACTCAAACTAAGAGGCATTTAATTTATTCTCCTTTATTGTCATACAGAGGTCAACAACATAAAGAAAATAGATTGTATTTAGGATCAAATATACCCTTGTCTAGACTAGAAAACAGTAGACATGTTCATTAGATGGAAATCAGTAAATCAGTGGTGTGGAGCATGTATGGGTGTGTGTGAATGTATGTGGGGGAAAGAACAAAAGAGAACTTCATGTCTGTGCCACGCTGCTGAGGGTGTTGAGTCTTCCAGAGAGAGAGAGCGACTGCAGACTGAGGCAGATATTTGAAGGGGAGAGCACACCGAGCCCAGGTGTGGCTCATCCCACTAATGACCCTCCTTCCTGCAAGACCGACAAGAGGAGCAGCAGCAACAAGCAAGAGGAGAGCTAGTGCCAGGGAGGAGGGGTCGTCACAACAATAGGCTCGTTCAAGATGAGCCAGGCCTGCGCAGAATCGATCACCAGCGATCGCCGCGCAATGCATGCCGGTTAGATTTGTGTCCGACTTGATGCCAACTTGCTCTGACGTCATGCACAAGTGGGCAACGATAACCTCACGAGATCGAGGCGGACGCAGTTTTTAGAGCCAGGCGCCGCAGCTGCTCTCCACCGACTGCAAGACCCAGGTCATTATGGGAAACGCCTTGCTCGCGCCTGATCAAAGAGCTGATTGGCTATTAGTTTTGACAGCAAACACCACGTGTTGTAGAAAGTCACAACTTTCTGTGTAATTGTAATATTTAACACTAGATTGTAGGATATTAGTCTCATGTTGTGCAATGAAGGTTTCATCTGTTAACAAACATGTCTTGTGTGGTTGATAATAATAATTGTTATAATAATGAAGGTTATTTATATATAACACTTATCAAAACGAGTGCTCATCATGTGCTTTACAAGGCGGACATAAAAATAATAAAGGATAGAATCCAATGCCAGATAAACGCACATTTCCACATAGATTTACAAACAAATATAAATAAATCGGATCTAACAGGAAGTAACTTTTTCTGTGACTTCCTGTAAATTCCGTGAAGGCTGCTCGAAACGGCTGGAAACTGTCCGACTTGACCGCAGCTTTTTGTCACCGCCCCCTGCTGCTGCCGCCGGATCTCGTCTACTTCCCAGGCGAGGCGCAGTTCATCTCGAACAAGCCTATTATTATTATGTTATTCTCTCAGTGAGACCAATCACATCGTGAGTGACAGAGAACATTATCCATTGATGCTACGTGTCTGAGCTTCATACCCATTTTTACTATTTAAACTGAGATTACACATTATGTGCAGTGAATAAGTCAGTGGAGCTGCTCTAACAGATTAACAGTTGTCTCCGTCACAGTGTTATAAAGGGTGTGTTATAACGGGGTTGTGTACGGATCCAACAACAGGACAAACTAGAGTGGGAGAGAGACAGGAGCCCAAATAAGCAACTACACTTTAGAAACAAGCCCAAAAAAAATGCAACCACCAACATTTGTAAGCGGCTTTTCAGGAAAACAAGCCCAAAGTCACTTATAATCAGCGGACTTTGCAGTGCTCACATAAAATGTATGAAGGAGCGAGTGAATATATATATATTAAAATGAGCATAAAATGTATGAATGCATGAGTTGAAATGTATAAATATGAGAATAAAATGTGTGGGTGTAAGAATGAAAATAAATGAATGTGCGAGTGAAAATATATGTATGTGAAAGGAGAACGTATGTGTGTGAGAGCGCCAGAACGAATTATGACTACAACGGCCCCTCATATTATTGCTATACATCTCAAACGTCGATACAAGTTACTCATATTACAATACAATCCCAATAACACACTAAGGTGTCTCTTATAAGTCAAAGAAAATAAGTATAGGCATAAAATGCATGATAATTAGGAAGGTATAAAATAAGAATTAGGCATTTTATGACTCAGACGGATGCAGGGTGATTTTATTTCTCCACTTCACTACAAAAACAAAGGAGCATAATGTTCTTTCTCTATAGCTCGTCACACTGCTACGACAAACTGCGATGAATAAATACCAAACAGAAATTGTTCTTCTTCAACTGCTTACTGGACTAACTCACTGAAAGGCACCACCTGCTGGCAGAAGCCACGCAGCACGTTCACAAACATAAATAAAGTACTAAATTATTACATAACATTGCAGCCTATAAAAACATATTACAACAGTATATTTGGAATAAATATTGTCTGCAGATAAAGAAACAAGGATGCAATTGCAATTTGATCTGTTGGCTGAATTAAATTGAATTATACCAACAAAAAAAAAGAAAAAAAAAGGGGGTCCCTTATAAATGATATCAAACAGTTAACACTATGAAATACCAAAATAGTCACCAGGGATTTATTTTCTGTTGGATACATTAAAAATCAAGTATACTCTTGCTGGTTTCTCCAAAGTTGCCTACCCCAGCTTTAATCTCTCACATGTAGACAATGTGGTCGTAGGTGATGGCCATCTGTATCAACAAAACACATTTAGAGCACCCGATTCGACTGTTATCAGGCAATTAAATAGGCGTTATCAGTTGCTATAAGCACCAAAGACGTGGGTCAGTAGGGGTCAGTAGTACGCCTACTACGTTGTAAAAGTGAAAGTGAAATTTAAAAAGCAACACGTTCTAACATGTTGTAAAACTGAATGAAACCTCACACTTTGAACACAAACAAAAAGACTTCTTTAGGTTTATGCACCAAAACTACAACTTGTTTAGGTTTAGGCAACAAAAAACAGTTAAGTTTAGGGAAAACATCGTGTTTTGGGTTAAATTAACTACTTCTTTTGGTGATCTACCATGTGAAGAGATGATAAAATCTACTAGTGGGCGTAGTAGGACCCTATTGACCCACATCTATGGGGCTTATAGCGACTGATAACGCCTATTTAATAGCCTGACAGCAGTCTAATTGGCTGTTTAGAGTCAGAATACATCAACAAGATGTACATTGAAGATGTGAATCAAAGGTCAAACCGTTTAGATAAATGTACATCTGGACCGAGGCTCACTGCTCAAGTAGGTAGCCAAGATTCCCTCATTGCAGTCAATTAGCTTACGTACTAAAAGATGCTAACGTCTGGTCCGATTAATTATGCTAACATTGCAGGAGTTAGTTTTATAATCGTATACCACAGCACTGGTCCAACGTTAATATTACTAAGTAAATTATGCACGAGGACAGTCTCACGTGTTTTCATTTTACATACCATTTCTGTCCAAGTAGGCAGTAGATTAAGATTTACGAAGATGTACTTCCTCCAACATGTTTCTGTTCGACATCAACCTCAGATCACCACCCCCACAACTGACATAAATAATAATAATATTGATATGAAAAAGTGAGCAGTGCTGACAACACCTTGTGATGCTGAATTTCTTTTCAGGGTGATAAAGAAGCAGAGCTGGGTCTACCTTTCTCCCCTCTCTGTGACCGCAAATCCACCATGGTGGCCCAGTCCCAGATTGGTAAGGTATACACAAGACACCACAAATCCAGTTGATTTATATTTGTCCTCAGGGGTCATAGTGTTTGTTGTTTATCTTGTAAACGTATGAACAGTCCAGTCCAACACATTATCCTGGTAATGTTTAGCTATGGTACAGTTCAGGTTTCCAGCACAGATCACAGGTCTGTGTTATGGGATCCATTGTTTTACTGTGTCTCTTGAGGACTGATTCTGTTCTATTTTGTGGATTCAGCGATGTGACCATAACAATCATGCAACTTAAACATGGCGTATATTCATTCATTCGTGCTCTGATGAAGTTATCATGTTTTTACGGTGGACAAACATACAGGTGAAACTGAATATTTGTCCCAGGTCTGTCACCTGAGCTGAGCTTAGAACCTCTTCAGGGCCTCGAGGTCAATCCAGGGATTAGAGCTCACCTTTGAGTAGGTCTGGGTCTTCTGCACTGTTGTGTTCAGTTCACTAATTATTTTACAAAAAAGGACGTGAACATTGTATCGATAGATTGCGTCAAAGAGTAATGTAGAAGAGGCGGTACTGTGTACCAGTGAGTACCAGCCCCTTTTTCAGCACTGGACCGCGCTGTTGGCAGAAGAGCCCTGGACTGTGAGAATTCTAAGCAGCATGAATAGGAATGATTGAATGAATTTTCCAAAATGGCCATCAGCGGTTGGTCAAACTTTCTTATCCCATTGAACCTGGGATTTTGTCTGGACCCCAAAGCAGAGACTGACACAAGCAAGTAAAGATGAAAAGAGTTTATTTTACAACCAAAAAGCAGGCAGTGGAGGCAGGAAGCTGGCTGGCTTGTAGAGGAATCACCGACGAGGGGAAAGCGGATTCTCAGAGACGACACGAGGACTGAGCACATGGAAAACTCAGTCACTGGAGGCACTGTTACTGACAACGCAGCGAGGCACACAGGATAACCCAACGACACGGAATTATCTGGCAGAGTAGTGGAGTGGAGACCAGGCTTTTTATGGAGAGGTTGATGCGCTAATTGAAACCCGGTGTGCCTCGTTGCTTCCTTGGGAGGAGCCAGCCACAACCCCCTGTCACACACATGCCCTGCCAGGAGAAAGAGACAGAGAGGGGAGGGGAAGAGATAGAGAAAGAGAGAGAGAGAGCAAACACAAAAGAAGCTACAACAAAACCAAAACTAACAGCATCATCACAGAACCCATAACGGGCATAATCTAGACCCCAGTAACCCAGAGAACCAAATAAAATACTAACTCACATTTCTATGGATGTTTACAAAGTATTTAGTCATTTCATTATAACATAATTATATTATGTAGTGCACCATGAATCAGTAGAAAACAGTTCTCCTAGTATTATTTTGTCAGATGGTGGATACTAGATTAAATATCGTTAATAATTTAGTGTAGAAGCATGCAAGTAACATGCCTATAATTATGTAGACTGTTGACGTCTCATTGATAAATGTAGTAACTTTAGTAGTAGCAGGGCTCAATAATAAAGCCTGGGACACACCAGGAACGTCAGGAGCGCGTGGCGGCTGCGTGGCGTGGTGGCTGCGTGATTCATGCGTCGGGTGTTCACACCAGCTGCGTTTCAGCTGCATGTCTGCTGCGTTTCTGCTGCTGCAGCTGCTGCTGTCAGCCCTTTCTTTCTACATAGTTTGCCTTTTAATGGCCATTTCATTTCATTATAAATATCATTTATATTTATTTTAGACGGAGAGAGGTTAAGAAACGTGTGGTAATTTGTAATTAATAGTAATAATCCACAATTCAAACTCCGTACTATATTCATTCATCGAGCTCTCCAAGTCACTGCATGTTCTAGAACACTGTCCGGCACATATTTCAGAATAAATATAAATGATATTTATAATGAAGGGCTGACAGCAGCAGAAACGCAGCAGACACGCAGCTAACATGCAGCTAGTGTGAACGCCAGACGCGTGAATCACGCAGCCACCACGCCACGTAGCCGCCACGCGCTCTTGACGTTCCTGGTGTGACTGGGGCTTAAGGATTGCCCGATTACCTGGGGCAAGTAAAATGCAACGTCGGGCTAGTAAGTCTAGCAAGTGACTTATGCAATTGGGCAAGTGGTAAAAGAATTAAACACACTGCGGTTTTTGTATCTAAGGAGTGAGCCATCTCACCTCCGTCTCATCCCTTTTGAGATGTGCACATGCACAATCGGGCACTCGCGAGACAAAATTGACAAAAGGTTTCTTCTAAAAGACACAGGGTGTCCAACACCCTTTGACATCTTCTAATTCACAGCCTGCAAACAAGATGAACTGGTCTCTGTGTGTCATCTGCCAACAGTGTCATCAGCACAGCCTTGGTGTACTGCATGATAATAGCCAAGAGATGCATATTGAAACCTTGGAAATCAGCCCCCCCAGTTTGAGACCTTGTTAGGGGAATTGTTGGGCATTTTACATGTTGAAAGACAGATATGAGCTGTCTGGCAACCCTCAGAAGTTCCTCAGAACATGATGGCGCATGTTTGTGGGATAAAACACTGGATTATCTGATGACCCCAGCTCGGATGGTTTCGCTCTCATCTCAAACTAGTGATGCGGCCGCGAGATAGCTAACGATTTCCTGTTAATAATAACAATAAGCAGAAGGTACAAAGGGAATGTTAATCGGCATGGCTACTGTTTCCTTCAGGATTCATTGACTTCATTGTGGAGCCAACATTCACCGTGTTGACGGAAATGATCGAGAAGATTGTGACACCGCTTATTGAGGAGGCCTCTCGTTCTGGGTTGGATGGCTTCAGACGCTCTAGGTGACACACAAAAGACCCTCATGTTCTGCACATGACACTATTATATATATATATATATATATATATATATACTGTGTATATCTATGACTGAATGTTTGTGTGTATGTGTTTGTACTGTCCCCAGTGTCAACAGCATTAATGGCAATGATGGAAAGCAGTCCAGTGTGAAGAGTACAGGCTCAGAGGGCAGCTGCTCTCTGACCACAGTGGACTTCAAGAGCTTCAAGGTCACATGGAACCAGGAGATCCATCACAACAGAGAGACATGGAAGACCCAGGCAACCAAAGGTAGCCTGTGACCTCTTAATAATAATATCTCAATCTCACATAATACCCCCTTTCCCACCGAGGACTCAACCAGGGTTGATGAAAGGGTTAACCCGCGTTGACTGACTTGGCTTCATGACCCAGGTCGAGAGGTGGGTCAGACCAGGGTTGCTAACAACCGGGGAGGGGGGGCAAATCTATTTGGGGAGGCACAGTCGTGATGCAACTGTCACAGGTCGCCGTAGCTCAAACAAACGTTGCGACATACGGCAGCAGGAATGATTTGAGACACACCGGAGGTGAACGACGGACGCGAAAGGTGAGGAAGACATTAATTTAGCGACCGGGACGTGAGGGACAACGGAGTGTAGTGCACATAAGAAGGCTGCTGAATGAGAGAGACATCCGCTGTTACGTTACATGGAAACACACCATTTAAGCTAAACCAACTCATCTCACAATACTGCCAGATGTGAGCACATCTGTTTAAAGCGTGTTTGCACATGTTCTATTTGAAACGTTTCCTTTTTCTAACTTTTTTAATTTTCCAAATAAACCATCATAAAGATCCATCTGTCACCTGTTCCATCTGTTATAAAGTAACAAACCCAGTCCCAGTTCATTACATTATAAAGCTATTAGCAAACTAAAGGAAATATAAGCTGGCTGCACGCTGGTCCAGTGGTTAGCACTGTCGCTTCACAGCAAGAGAGTTCAACACGGCTTGGGGTCCTTCTGTGTGGAGTTAGCATGTTCTCCCCGTGTTAGCGTGGGTTTACTCCGGGTGCTCAGGTTTCCACCCACAGTCCAAAGACATGAAGGTTAGGTTAACTGTTGACTCTAAATGTCCCGTAGGTATGAATGGTTGTCTGTCTCTATGTGTCAGCCCTGTGATAGTCTGGTGACCTGTCTAGGGTCCCCCCCCGCCTTCACCCAATGTCAGCTGGGATCGGCTCCAGAATAGGATGAGAGGTTACAGAAAATGGATGGATGGATGAAATATAAGCTCATTTTATTACATTTGGACAAGCTCTTACATTATCCAACATTTGTCACATGTCCAGCAGAAAAACTTTAATAGGTCTACAATATGAAGCAACTCTTCATATGGAACATGGGTCAGATAACCCTGGTCCGACCCTGGTCATTGGTGTGAAAGACGTATTAAGTCAGTCTTTCCAATCTTTGCCTAAAAGATCCACATTTTCAAATCCAGATGTGAGAACTAGCTCGGAGTAGACGTCCTGCTCTCTGCAGCAGATGTTGGTAGTTCTGCTTCTTTCCCCAAGGCTTTAGGCACGTATAGGCATGTTCACCACACATGCACCACAGTGGACACTACAGGTCCAGTCTGTTTGTCCATCCAAGTATACCATACCAGACTAGAAACTGTCTCTCACAACACAACTATTCAATTAAATCATAGCTTTAGGCTAAGAAATAAACACAACTTTACTGGGATTTCCCTTTGGGTAATCAGCACCTATGGACTTTACTATCAACGTGTGTGTGTGTGTGTGTGTGTGTGTGTGTGTGCGCTGGTAGACCTGGAGGACAAGCAGAAGAAGGTGGCAGAGGAGGGCAGCCAGGGAGAGAAGGACACAGAAGAGGAGAAACAGTCGAGGAGACCCGACGATGGACAGGAGGAGACGAAAACAGAGGTGGAGACACAGAAGGAGGCGGAGGACAGGAGGCAGCAGGAGGAGCGAAAGCCCAAAGAGGAGGAAGGAGACGATGATCCAGGTGGAGCTCCGGGATCCTTGCTGGGATCAGGCCCACATCACACAGACCAGAAGAAGGCTGACGGCCAATCAGAGAGGCAACAGAGGCAGTGTCACAACGGTACACAGTGCAAAAAAACATTTACTCAAGTACTGTGCTTAGGTACAATTTTAAGGTACTTAATTTTATGACTATACTACCACTCCGCTACGTACTGTACAATCCACGACGAGGCAGATACTGTAGTTTTTAATTCACTAAATATATTTGACAGATATAGTTAGTAGTTACTTTCACTGAAGTGAATATTTACAGTTTCAAGTTATTTATTGTCATATAAACAATAATTAGAGAGAAGCAGTTGTTGGCAATGACAATATCAGGCTCCCTCCAACAATACTCATTAAATGTGTCGAAAAAGAAAGTAAAAAAATTAGAATCTAAGACATAAACTAGTGAGTCCAGGTCAGGTCCTCACTGATGTGAACCCAGAGGAACCTGAAGCGGCCGACTCTCTACTGATGGAGACGGGGGCGTGTCCCTCTCCCCGTCTCTTCCTGTAGTCCACAATCAGCTCCTTTGTTTTACTGACGTTGAGAAGAAGGTTGTTGTCCTGACACCAACATGTCAGGGCTCTGACCTCCTCTCTGTAGGCCGTCTGTGATCGGACCGATGACGGACGTGTCGTCATCGAACTTAATGATGGTGTTGGAGCTGTGGGCCGCCACGCAGTCGTGTGTGAACAGGCAGTACAGGAGAGGGCTGAGCAGGCGGTCCTGAGGGGCTCCGGTGTTGAGAGTCAGGGTGGAGGACGTGGTGGTGCCTCTCCACACAGCCTGGGGTCTGCCCGTCAGCAAGCTAAGGATCCAATCACAGAGGGGGGTGTTCAGTCCCAGGTCTCTGAGCTTGATGACGAGCTTGAAGGGCACCATGGTGCTGAATGCTGAACTATAGTCTATGAACAGAATTCTCTCACACGTGTTCCTCTGGTCCAGGTGTGAGAGTGCAGAGTGGAGGTTTATGCCCGGGACACATAGGGAACGTCAGGAGCGCGTGGCGGCTGCGTGGCGTGGTGGCTGTGTGATTCACGCCAGCTGCGTTTCTGCTGCTGCTGTCAGCCCTTTCTTTCTAAATAGAGTTTGCCTTTTCATGGCCATTTCATTTCATTATATATATCATTTATATTTATTTTAGACAGAGAAAGGTTAAGAAACGTGTGGTAATTTGTAAATAATAGTAATAATCCACAATTAAAACTCTGTACTATATTCATTCATGGAGCCCTCCAAGTCACTGCATGTTCTACAACACTGTCCGGCACAGAATAAAAGCCTTGTGTTAACAAATGAAGGAATTCTGTCCACAGAAAAAATGCTTGAGGTCTTTTATTTTGAAATGAGAGCAGGAAGTGTTGATTTAAAAGTAAGTCTTTACTTTTTTTTCAACTCCGTAACATATTCTACAGATAGAATAGTAGTAATCTTGTCGTTCTTCATGATGGATGCTCTTGATGAGTGCTACTGGGCAATAGTTGGTTTAGACAGATGGCTTTGGTCTTTTTGGGGACAGGGACAATGGTGGTCTTCTACAGACATGCGGGGACGAGGAAACGTCGTTTGGTTGCATTTACAAGGCTTTAAAAGAAAGAAAATCCGATGGCTATGTGATCCACCCAAGATGCATGGCGTGTACATCGAGTATAATGCTGACTTTTTTACCATTTTCTAGATTTTTAGAGAGCTGCACGTTGCAAGAAGTTGTTACAGTTAGAAATAAGATCTGATATGCCACCCAGCTCAGCTCAGACACTAGAATGTGATTCCTTGCTAACTTTGCTAATTTTGCTGTTCTCTGCAGGCTCTCAGCCTGACTGCCCTCTAATCCACTACTTCAAGAGACCTAGCTACTCTGCCAGCTCCTACCGGCTGCTCCGGTCAAAGGTCACTGAGATGCGGCCCATCGATGCAAGAGGGAAAGCCAGGAGACTGCAGCGCATCTCCCTGCGTCGCCGAAAGTGACCTCACAGTATAGAGTGTGACATCAGCGTGATGTCACATCATAAGATACCATCACATAATAATCGGTGTTTGTTTCTATCTGCATGTTGCAGTCTTGTACTCCAACTGACCTTCTGCTTCGTTACAGTCTTAGTAGTATACTATAGTATTATAGTATAGTAGTATAGTATAGTCTTAGTGTAGGGAATTGTTGCTGCATTATTACTGACAACTCCTCCTTCTTTTAAATCACTTCTCAAACTATGACTTTTTCCAAAATACATTTTTATGAATAATAATGTGAATATAATGAATCATTTCTTAATTCTATTTTTTTGCTTGATTATTTAAAGGGACTGTTTGTAAGAATCAGAAATTGCTTGTTAACAGCGACACCTGTGGCCGTTAAGTCAACAAAAGTGAGCGTCCTGCTGCTCGCACTCGCGCTTGTGCTCGCTCTATATAGACATGAACAAGCATCGCTCAAAACAGTGAGGCGACACACGTCAGCTAAAACCACAATATCACTCTATACTTCACCTGCTTGGCAGTAATGTTAGCTGACCAGACGAAGGTCTCTCCATGAATCAATGCTGATCCTAGTGTTGGCTTTTCCTGCCTCAGCCTCCCGACCGCGGCCGGAGGGAACAGAGGAGACACTGGAGTTTTGGTCGGAGACGATAACGTTTCTCTCTGCGGAGCCCCGTCACTTCACAAGACACGGGAAACCTCTGTTGGTCTGGAGGAGCTGCAGCATTTGTTTCTGCACAAATGTCCACTGTACATTCGCTAGATATTCTCAGAGCTAAACTAACTCTTCTGCAGTGTGGAGTGTGCGCGCATGCGCTTGAGAGTGGAGCGAAAGAGCGAGAACGAGCGCGGTGTGTGAGTGAAGGCAAGCAGAGGAGCAGAGTACAGCAGAGACTCCGGCCCTGGAGGCCAAAGCTACGGTCTCCCCCGCGTCCTCCGACCGCGGCCAACACTGTTTAGTAGACGGGCTTCACTAGATAGAACTTTGCGGTTTTGGTGCTTCTGTGTAGTTTGTGTTGGAGTCTGAGTCTGAACAGAGTAGCCACACGCGAGTGCGCATGGGACACCGACCCGGATTGATTTATACGTGTAAGAAGTTACAAACAGTCCCTTTAACTGGCCATTGATAACATGTTTTAGGGTTATACTTTATAATGTATTGTATCTTTAGGCTTCCACTGTTTGTCCTCCTTCTCTCTCGTCCAGCTGGAAACATTTACGTGTTCTTTAATGCAGTTTAACTCATTCTCATTGTGTGTTTTTTTTTTTGCCTATTTCTTAAATTAATGCAGTGCCGGTTCAGACTTTAACACCCTGTAACGTGCCCTGTCAGATCTGAAACTGCTTTTAAACTCAACCAAATCTAAAACTTTGATTTTCTCTACTGGACGAACAAAAGGTTTCCGACCCTTTTCTATTAATACTCTTGATGGCGTATCTATGCAGTCTGTTGACAATTACAAATACTCTGGAATTTGGATGGACAAAAGTCTAAATTTTAAATGCCATATTGACCATCTAGCAAAGAATATGAGATATTTAACTTTAACTTTTAGTTTAAGTTTAAAATCAAGTGCTAATTATGATATGAAGATCTAATTATGAGTAATTACGTCATCATCATGAGATATTAAGTTATTATTATGATATTTTAGATCTCACAGCTGCTTTCGACACAGTGGACCACAACATTTTAATTTCTTGTCTAGAGCACTGTGTTGGTTTTAAAGGTACTGCTCTTAAATGGTTCAAGTCCTACCTCTCCCGTGTGGAGTCCCCCAAGGCTCCATACTTGGTCCGATTTTATTTTCCTTGTACATGCTCCCCCTGGGGTCCATTATTAGAAAGTATGGAGTATCTTTCCACTTGTATGCGGACGACACACAGCTTTACCTGCCCTTGAAAAATAATAACTCGAACTCTTTGGGCACATTGCTAGCCTGTCTCAAAGACATCAAAGACTGGATGGCTTTGAATTTTCTCAAGCTCAATGACGAAAAAACGGAAGTTATTATTTTTGGACACAATGGAGGCAGAAACGATCCTAACATGGATCTTTCCCTTCTGGAACCTTTTGTTCTTCCTGCGGTAAAGAATCTAGGGGTCATAATGGACAAGGATTTTAAAATGGACAAGCAAATAAACGCAGTTGTGAAATCAAGTTTTTTCCAACTGCAGCTTTTATCTAGGGTTAAGTCCTTTTTATCTTTTAATGATTTTAAAAAGGTTATGCATGCTTTTATCACCACACGTCTTGACTATTGTAATTCACTTTACGTTGGTGTTAGCCAAGCCTCTTTGTCTCGCCTGCAGCTCGTCCAGAACGCGGCAGCTCGTCTTTTAACTGGTACACGTAAACATGAGCACATCACCCCGATTCTGGCTTCACTTCACTGGCTCCCTGTGCGTTTTAGGATTGATTTTAAGATTTTATTATTGACATATAAATAATTTAATGGGCAAGCTCCGAATTATCTCTCTGATCTTTTAAAACCACATCTTTTATCGAGGACCCTCAGATCAACTGACCAGTTGCTTCTGACTGTCCCGAGGTCTAGGTTGAAGCTCAGGGGTGACCGAGCCTTTGCAGTTGCAGCTCCGAAGCTCTGGAACGCTCTGCCTCCACATGTTCGGCTGTCCCCCACACTGCCTGTTTTTAAATCAAACCTCAAAAAGCACTTTTATTCCTTGGCTTTTGGCTCGGCATGAGAGTTGACTATTTTAATCCTTTTTCCTTTCCTATTGGTCTTAACGCTCTTGTTATTTTAATGTCCTGTTGGTTTTAAGTTGGTCTTAGTGTTTTATTGTGTTGTTTTTATGTTTGTATGTATAATTGTACAGCACTTTGGTCAACTTTTGTTGTTTTTAAATGTGCTTTATAAATAAATTTGGATTGGATTGGATATATTAAGTCATAATTATGAGATATTAAGTCATAATTATGAGATATTAAGTCATAATTGTGAGATATTAAGTCTTTATTATGAGATATGAGTTACAACCAAGTGTGGCGGTTTATTCTGCTCAGAAACATCCGAGATATTGATGTGTTGATTGACAGCCAGATGAACCGGTTGGTTGTACCAGCCTCACTTAAACAGCGGGCGAGACTGAAACAAACATTCACAGCTTCAGATCAATTTCAAAATAAAAGGCAGAGACTGAAACACGAGCCGACAGAGCCACGAAATGTGAGTTGATATGATTAAAGAAAGCAGCAGAGCTGAAGACATCCTGCAGCTTTCTGAAGGACTCATTCAAGTGAAACAACACAGAAACTAGTGATGGGAACTCCGTCTCTTTTTAGTGATCCAGATCATTTGGCTCAGCTCACCAAGAAGAGCCGGCTCTTTCGGCTCCCAAACGGCTTTTTGTTTTACCACTTCTGCCTTTTATAATTCAGCCAAATTTAGTGCTGTTTTGACCTATTATTAATATGTGTGCAAATATATCACTTAAATTATTCCATATAATTATACTAAACCTTATAATTTCCAGAATACCATAATTTTACATGCTGCTTCGTTTCCGACTGTCGCGTATCTTGTCTGCTATTCGCACACCGCACTCCTCTCTCTTTCTCTCCTCTTCTTCCTCCTGCTCTCTACCTCAAGACCGTCAGCACGCAGTGCACCCCCTCCCCTCCCTGCTTGATGGTATGATCCTTGTCTGTCATCACCTGATTGGTTGCACGGACGTCATTAACACAACTTTAGGCTCGTTCGAGATGAACTGCTCCTGGCCTGTAAAGTAGACGAGATCAGGCGGCAGCAGCAGGAGTTGGAGACAAAAAGCTGCGGTCAAGTCAGACGATTCAGAATCATTCAAGTCAGAATTTACCGGAAGTCACAGAAAAAGTTACGTCCTGTTAGATCCGATCTGTAGGCTACTTGTAGTTTTCAGACCACGTTGGGATTTATTTATATTTGTTTGTAAATCTATGTGGAAAAGTGTGTGTGTCTGGCATTGGATTCTATCCTTTATTATTTTTTATATCCACCTTGTAAAGCACTTTGTAATGAGCACTCATTTTGATAAGTGTTATATATAGATAGCCTTCATTATTATAACAATTATTATTATCAACCACACAAGATGTGTTTGTTAACAGGTGAAACCTTCATTGCACAACATGAGACTAATACAATCTAGCGTTAAATATTACAATTACACAGAAAGTTGTGACTTTCTACAACACGTGGTGTTTGCTGTCAAAACTAAGAGCCAATCAGCTCTTTGATCAGGCGCGAGCCAGGCGTTTCCCATAATGCACTGGGTCTTGCAGTCGGTGGAGAGCAACTGCGGCGCCTGGCTCTAAAATCTGCGGCCGCCTCGATCTCGTGAGGTTATCGTTGCCCACGTGTGCACGACGTCAGAGCAAGTCGGCATCAAGTCGGACACAAATCTAACCGACATGCATTGCGCGGCGATCAACGGTGATTGATTCTGCGCAGGCCTGGCTCATCTCGAACGGGTCTATTCATTTGTACTTAGCTCCAACCTCTCGTGTCACTTCTGGTTGCAAAAGACCAACATGGCGACAGCCAGAAATCAAGAAGGCGACGGCCAAAAACCAAGATGGCGACGGCCAAAATTATGAACTCAAAAGCTTCAAAAAGGTGGTCCACAAACCAATGGGTGATGTTACGGTGACTACGTCCACTTCTTATATACAGTCTATGCTTTTATCACAGTTCACAATGTTTATTGGTTTCTTCAACCGATAATGTACGATCAGTAGAAGAGGACTCTGTGTTGTTTGCCAGACATGTTGGTCTTAGTTAGCAGCAGTGCATTCACATTAAACCAACTGTTGCTGTCCCCAACTCAAACCATCAATGTTTGTCAAATGAAAAGGTGCAGAGGCAAACCTTTGCTGCTCTGCTAACAGTATAAAGCACCTTTGGGAGCTATTTATGAGCCTCAAAACCAGTCGATGTACTTTACATGACAGTTAAAACAGTGATGCATCAACTTATCCCCCCCCCAGCCTGAACAAGAACAACTCCAATCATGGTCTATCCAGACGTGTTCCATTCACAGAGTGGCCGGTGTTATTTTCTGCTAATTAATTAGAGTTGAGTGTCTTAAAGAAGATTAAAGGCTTAGAGGAGCTCCCTTTCCAGCAGATAGTGGAGCGGCTGATTGAGGCACAACACTATGACTCTTCACCACGATTATCCACACGCACAGTCCACGGTATTATCCCTTGTGGCAGGCAGAGCCTGCACCTCCGACTGAGCACCCAGCTGAATCACAATAACAGAGACACTCTCTATAGGACCAACAACTCTGTTGGACTCACTTCACCTCTGGTCTGTATACCAACATGTATACTGAAGAGTTTCAGACCACACAGTGGGCAACTGAGACACTGTCATGTGGTTTGACCCCACTGGGCCGGGATCCCACCTCAGCCAGCACGCGCCGGCAAATGTAGGTACTTGTACTTGTACTCGGTCTGAAAATAAGTGGTATCGGTGCATCCCTAGCAGTAACCATCTTCAAACTGTGTTAAACAAGAGGGAAACACTACGAACAAACAAAGTTACACGTGCTGTAGGCTGCTGTGTGCTTTCCCTCAATTGCTTCAGCATTTTTACTCAAAGTGGTCCATCGTTTCACGGGATGCGTCCGAAGACGAACACACATGTGACTCCGTGGCCGTATTTTCTGTTGACAATGTTGTAGCGACTATCAACAAACATCATTTAGCCTCTGAGAGGGTTCATGCAGGGAGGTCTGTAAAACTTCATCACAATGATCAAATGTTTTTTGGCTCCAGACAGATTTGTTTTTTTTATTATTTGCCTAAAATGGCTCTTTTGATTGTAAAGGTTGCTGACCCCTGCTCTAGGCCCCGGTGACGTACACACTAACCTCCACAAGCAAACACATACCTCCACATGCACACGCCCACTACTACCAACAGTGACAGGCATGCACCCCTAAACACACATTCATACACTGATGGAAGACGCTGCCATGCAGGGAGCCAATCTGCCCATCAGGATCTGATCTAAATACTCCTCCACACACCGATGGATCAGCCTTCAGGAGCAGTTTGGGGTTCAGTGTCTTGCTCGAGGACACTTTGACATGCAGACTGGAGCAGCCGGGGATCGAACCGCTGACATGTAGTGGGATGTTGGACCATTTTAAGATACTTTATGACGTCACATAACAAAACAGTAGATCCAGCAGCTCACATCCAGACTGCATGTGGTGATACAAAGTGGTGAGGGAGAACTTCCTCACTTAGCCAGAACAAGCATGGAGACTGGCTTTACTCCCACCAGAAACAACCCTTTACTATAAATAACACACAAACACACACACACACACACACACAGACACAACCAGCACAAAAAAGGATAATATTA
>CAKALU010062883.1:0-50982 GCA_916700995.1 Hozukius guyotensis
GTCATGTACTCATTTGCCTGCAGTGATCTGTCTATTCTCGCAGTCATGGCATACGACAGATATGTGGCTATATGTCGACCCCTAGAGTACCACTCTATAATGTCAAGGTCAAGGCTCTTACTGTTAGTCTGTTTCTCCTGGTTGACACCTTTCTGCATTATGGGCACAAATATTATTCTAACATCTAGATTAAAGTTATGCAGCCCATTTATTGCCAGACTTTTTTGTGTGAATTGGATTATTGTTAAACTTGCTTGTTTCCCAGCCGACACTCTTGTTAATAACATAGTTGCATACATGACAATAATCATTTATGTCTTTCATGGTTTTTTTATAGTTTGGTCCTACATGTATCTCATCAAAACATGTGTGAATTCTATAGAAAACAGGGCTAAGTTCATGCAAACATGCGTGCCACATTTAGTCTCCTTGCTCACTTTTCTCGTGACTGTACTTTTTGATGTCATGAACATGCGATTTGGTTCAAAAGGTTTCCCTCAAACCCTTCAAAATTTTGTCGCAATAGAGTTTCTTATCATACCTCCCATTATGAATCCTCTCATTTATGGTTTTAAACTGACCAAAATTCGGAACAGAATTCTGGGTGTTATTACTTTTACCACTAAATGACTTTTGTCTTACATGATAAGGAAAATCTCATTTTCAAATCTCTCAGGCCTATAATAATGCACATAATGTTTTTTTGTATTTTAATTTTTGAAATATGAACAGATTTTTTTTGCATATGTTTATTTTCTGCTTTTAGCTAATGGTCTAGGTCAATGTACAGTTTTTTTTCTTCTATTATTTGTGTGCATATCTCAGATGATCCTTGGACAGTAAACCAAATTGTGTGCGCTAAATATCTTTGCACTTTGCATTTAATGCATTTTGGATACTCACTTGCCTGTTTGCCTTATTGCAGTTAGGAATAAACTTAATGTAAATATAAAACCTGAAACTTATCCTTGTCTTTTTTTTAGCACACTTGTCACTGGGTCTGCTTTTGAGACTGCATGCACAAAGGACAAAAGACAGATACCTGTATGCCGAAATAGAAAGAATGACTAGATAGAATATAACATTCAACCTGTCAAATATGACACATGTGAACTTGCCATCTGGAACAAACACAAAATGAATATGACAAGAAGGACAAAGGCAGAGGAATAACTTGTACCATTCTCGGGTTGCACTGTAAGATGATGCAGACTATGCAGTCTACACTTTTTATCTCAGTTTTCAAAGTAAACTCCACACTGAGGAAAAACAGAGAGAACTTTCACTGCGTCTTTGCTTTCCAAAATTGGCTTGTAAATTATTTCACTGTGTGGGCATCATTTTATCAGCTACTTTGACTGTTTCTGGACCTGATTCAGCATAACTTTACCCAAACGTGCACAGTTTGTGGTGGTGGCCTTGCTGTTGTTTTTAACAAGTGATTTATAATCAGCAAGATTATAGGCAAGGATTTCTACACTTCTGAAATCCTCAATTTGTGAGATGCTGTCTGAAACCCAATATTGTTTGTGTTGTTTCCCTTAACTCAGGGGTCTTCTGCAACCAATTTATTTCGATACTAACGAAATAAAAGTCGTAGTATTATGAGGATAAAGTCATAATATTATAAAGCAGTAATTTTATGTTATTTTTATTTTTTTCTCATAAAGTTATGACTTTATTGTCGTTATATTACGACTTTTTTTCTCATAAAGTTATGACTTTATCGTCGTTATATTCCGACTTTTTTTCTCGTTAAGTTATGACTTTATTCTCGTAATATTACGACTTTTTTCTTGTAATATTATGACTTTATTCTTGAAATCTCAGATTTTTTCCCTCAATGTGGCCCTAATACTCCGTAGTACATTTGCACTTTGGCCCTAACTGCATTAGACTTATATACTATATACTTAGACTATAAACTGTGTTACCTTCAACACAATGATCAAATGTTTTGTGGCTCCAGACAGATTTATTTATTTTTTTTGCCTAAAATGGCTCTTTTGATAGTAAAGGTTGCTGACCCCCGTCTTAACTAAATGTGAGTTTATTTTATCCCCTGACTGCCACTCGAAATAGGAGTTTTTATAATGAATGGTAAAACCTTAGGAACATATACCCACCATCCCAACTTGATATAAACTTTATTAATTATGAACATTTAACAAAAACATTTTTTTTAATGTATTTTATGCATTGCTCACACAGTAGATTGCAGCATGCTGAAAAAAAAGGAAAGCTCTTTCTGAACGTTGATTGTCTGGTTTGAATTCCCAGCTAATGTTCTGCTGTAGCAAGACAAGAGATTAATAACACTGAGATGAGGGGACAGTAATTAAAGTAATTTTTTTTTTCATATTTCTCTTAGTCAAACATTAGCTTTGTTGTTTCTAGCCAGCAGGGTTGCTTTCGTCATGGATGGTACGGTGTCCGACTTAGTAATGACATCAAAATAGATGTTTTTTTTTAATCAGAAGTTGTCTTAGAGGTTCCATATTGTATAAAGGGAGATTTTCATGTATTTTACATTATAAAGCAGGTTTAAGTGCTATATAAATACTGTTAAACTATCAAAATGCTCAATATACGGAGAAATACACACAGCTCGTATTCAGAAGTTGTGCGTTTGAAACAAGCCGTCAGGATTTCTGTCCATTTGTGATGTCACAAATATACAATATTTAAACCATTACACGGTTTTAAACATAAACATTCTAAATGTGTCCCAGTTTATTTCCTGTTGCAGTGGATGTAAATAACATCAGCTGATAGGAAGTAAACATGGACTCAAGCTGTTTCCTATTAACGCCATTCCGTTGAAATGCGCTAAAACGGAGCGTTTCAGACAGAGCGTGAATACAAGTATATTCAGACAGACAGCATGAGGAAAATAATGTGTTTTTTGAACATTAAAGGTAAGTTTGTAACTTTTTACACGTGTAAGTCACCCGTGTCGGTGTCCCATGAGCGTTTGCAGATGCACGCTCGCGTGTGGCTACGCTGTTCAGACTCAGACTCCAACACAAACTACACGGAAGCACCAAAACCACAAAGTTCTATCTAGTGAAAACCGTCTTGCAAAACAGTGTTGGCCGCGGTCGGAGGACGCGGAAGAGACCGTAGCTTTTATTCTATCTATTTCTACATTTTGTTCACCTATTTGTATTTATTTATTTTTCCATGTATTTATTAATTTATTCTTGTATTTATTTATACATTTATTTATGCATTTTTGTCTTTTATTTATTTATTTATATTTTGTATTTATTTATACATTTATTTGCAATTAGTATTGCAAATGGGAAAATAAGTTGCCCTTTTACATGCCTGATTAAAAACAGTATTCTTAATTCGATTTGTGAATCCAGTTATTTATTTGACTTTTTAAACTGCATTTTCAAATAGAATTTTAAATTCCATTATTTATTTATGAATTAATTTATGTATTTTTAAATGATGTACTTATTGACTGTTTTATGGTGTTTTTGTATATCCCTTTTTAATTTGAACTATTTATTTATTGATTAATATATGTTTATTGTACAATTAATAAATTAATTTGTAAACACATTTATTAATGCTTATGTTTATTGTAAAATTAAAAAAGTAATTTGTAAACACATCTATTAATGCCTATGTTTATTGTACAATTAATAAATGAGTTTGTAAACACATTTATTAATGCCTATTTTTATTGTAATATTAATAAATTAATTTGTAAACACATTTATTAATGCCTATGTTTATTGTACAATTAATAAATGAATTTGTAAACACATTTACTAATGCTTATGTTTATTGTACAATGAATACATTAATTTGTAAACACATCTATTAATGCCTATGTTTATTGTACAATTAATAAATGAGTTTGTAAACAAATTTATTAATGCCTATTTTTATTGTAATATTAATAAATTAATTTGTAAACACATTTATTAATGCCTATGTTTATTGTACAATTAATAAATGAATTTGTAAACACATTTACTAATGCTTATGTTTATTGTACAATGAATACATTAATTTGTAAACACATCTATTAATGCCTATGTTTATTGTACAATTAATAAATGAGTTTGTAAACAAATTTATTAATGCCTATTTTTATTGTAATATTAATAAATTAATTTGTAAACACATTTATTAATGCCTATGTTTATTGTACAATTAATAAATGAATTTGTAAACACATTTACTAATGCTTATGTTTATTGTACAATGAATACATTAATTTGTAAACACATCTATTAATGCCTATGTTTATTGTACAATTAATAAATGAGTTTGTAAACAAATTTATTAATGCCTATTTTTATTGTAATATTAATAAATTAATTTGTAAACACATTTATTAATGCCTATGTTTATTGTACAATTAATAAATGAATTTGTAAACACATTTACTAATGCTTATGTTTATTGTACAATGAATACATTAATTTGTAAACACATCTATTAATGCCTATGTTTATTGTACAATTAATAAATGAGTTTGTAAACAAATTTATTAATGCCTATTTTTATTGTAATATTAATAAATTAATTTGTAAACACATTTATTAATGCCTATGTTTATTGTACAATTAATAAATGAATTTGTAAACACATTTACTAATGCTTATGTTTATTGTACAATGAATACATTAATTTGTAAACACATCTATTAATGCCTATGTTTATTGTACAATTAATAAATGAGTTTGTAAACAAATTTATTAATGCCTATTTTTATTGTAATATTAATAAATTAATTTGTAAACACATTTATTAATGCCTATGTTTATTGTACAATTAATAAATGAATTTGTAAACACATTTACTAATGCTTATGTTTATTGTACAATTAATACATTAATTTGTAAACACATTTATTAATGCCTATTTTTATTGTACAATTAGTTATTATTCAATTAAATGCTCTATTTTACTATTTACGTGACTCTTGTGGTCCTCCATAACAGGGAGAACAGTCCTGCCCATAGACATACAGTATATATACAGTATATATATATATATATATATATATATATATTGTCGTGCCCAGCTGCACTATAACTCCACACCACTCGGCGGCGCTACGTCACCACTCCTCTTCACCGACTGCAACAAATGTTGAAGCCGAAGAAGAGCTCCGCCAGCAGCCTGGTAACACTGCAGTACATGCCACCGTACAACCACCGCTCTCTCTCCAGCTCTCCAGCCTCTCTTCATGTTTTCTCTCCACCGCCAGCGACGACACGGAGGAAAACGGTCATCTTTGTTGTGAAGTGAAGTGGCGGAGAAGACCTCACCGTATCCGGAGACAATAAGTTTCCTGTTCCAGCGGGCACCGTGAGTAGGTGAGTAGCTGTTGTTGTGTTATTTTGGGGTCTGCGGAGGATGAAACAGACGGGGTTGCTAACGTGATGTGATTTGGGTTCCGGTTGTGTTTATGTAATATATTAGGCTGCTAATCCTCTGGAACAGCGCGTAGGTGGAGACTCACCGGTCACAATGTACATCAGTGGTTAACCAAAGATACTGACTTGTACCTCTGAAAGGATGCTGTGTGTCTGCAGCGCGACAGTGAGCGGGATTCATGGCTGTCATCTTCTCTCAGCTCTCCTCTGTCTGTCTGTCAGCGGTGCCTGTGAAGGTCTAACCCGGGAGACCGCATCGTGTAGCTACAGTCCACAGTAATGCTAGCTGCTGCTGCTGCAACACACTCAAGTGTGATGCAGGTATGCGATGCAGTGTTCACATCTGCTCTCGTCTCTGCACACACGTTTGCATTGGACGGCGAGGAGAGGAATAACAGAGTGTCCAGCACAATGCTGGTATTTACTAGAGCCTCTTTGTAGGCTGCTGTTGTGTGAGAGCTAGTAAGGAAGTCATTCCTGCCTGAGAGTGTGACAACTGGATTATTGAAAAGTCAGTTTTCCGGTTCCCCTGTTGCTCGATTTTAAAGGGAAGCACAGATTAAAATATGATTTTTGCTATAACTGTGCATACCATTTCTGCAAGTAATGAATCCACACCGTGAAGTTTCCCTCAATGCACCTTAAACCTGTGAATGCTCTGGCAAAGATTGCATGTTTTGTGTCATGTGTGGGCGACATATTTGGTCACCTCTAAGTCAGATGGAGCCACCAGTTTACTTGGAAGTGGCCCTGGCCTTGCTGAAATTCACCCAAGAGTTTGCAGACGCACAGTTACACTGGAACAGATCCCAATATTACGACGGAGTATTAGGGCCACATTGAGGGGAAAAAAAATCTTGGATTTCGAGAATAAAGTCATAATATTACGAGAAAAAAGTCGTCATTTTGTGAGAATGAAGTCACACTGTTTCAAGAAAAAAAAAGTCGTAATATTACGAGAATAAAGTCATAGCTTTAGGGGAAAATAGGTAATTTCCTCCTCCACAAAAGAGACAATTTCCCCATCAGATCCGTGTGGTTCTCTCTTCGGAATAAACGCAGTTTCTTGCACAATCTTTTCAAGGTCCTGATACTGATGATAAGGTGGTGCTTATGTGCCAAAAAAATTAAGTATTTTGTTATTTGTGAAACCTGTACTAAAGTACTAGAATGGCACTCGGAGAGCGCAGACCTCCGCCAAGGTGCCCGAGTACGATTGCCCCCCTCTCCGTTCAGCTTGCGTCATCATCCACATGTATTTTTGTCTATGATGAGATCAGCTGTACGCGTAGCATCGTAAAACACTTCATTTAAACTGGACAGAAACAAAATAAAACTCACCTAAACCGTCGTCGTTACTCTTTCCAACAATCACCAAGTGTGCTTTGGTGCAACTCAACTGTAATTTCACAGAGTTTAATGTGAGAAAATGCAGAATCTACAGTTGTCCCCCCCCCCCCGCTCTCTCTCTGTCTGGTCATCAATGCGTCATCAGCTACACTGCGCATGTGTTATACCCAGAGGTCTTAATGTTCTGGCTGATCAGAATCCTTAAAAAAATTCCTGAATCGGATCATGATCCGGATCGCCACCAAAATCTAATGGATTGTTCATTGTTCCACAACCCACCCCTCCAAATTCATTCAAATCCATCGCGGACTTTTGGAATAATCCTGCTAACGGCAAATCAACAAACAAACCAACGCCGGTGAAAACATAACCTCCTTCCTAGGCCTTCGGCCTTGGCAGAGGTAATAACGTCACAAGATGCTCCACGTTCCTCATTTTCACACAGGCTGCTCTATTTCCCCTCTAAAATAACACGTAAAATTACTACTTTATAATATTATGACTTTATTCTCATATTACTACGACTTTTTTCACTTAAACTTATGACTTTATTCTCATAATATTACAACTTCTTTTCTCGTAAACTTATGACTTATATTATGACTTTATTCTTGAAATCTCAGATTAAATTTTTTTCCTCAATATCAATATATTCGCTGATCATCTTAGTTTTTTTTTTATTGTTTGTTGTTGATTTTTTTTCCTTTTCTTTACAGAAACGCATGAGCATTTTGGATAAATGATCTTGACTATGATGTGCAATTTTTGTTACCGTTTCCTAACAACCTCAAACATTACAAACACTACACATCCAGTAAAGGATGGAAACACTTTGGGTTTCACACATTGCAGGAAAAGCAGAGCTAGACATCACAGCTAAAGCTGCATGCTAACTCTGTCACGGACAGGAAACGTTATCGTATTGCGGTAACGTACGGTCAAGCCGGCCGTCGCTCTCACCTCCGTGGTTAAATCTGACATTTAAACTGACATTTATGTTAAATGCATTCATGCAACGGCCTCGATGCAGCTGACCATGGATGTGTAAAGAGAACGGAGCTGACGGGAGAGCTAGAGACTGACCTGGCGAAGTTAACAGAAGTAAATAGGCGTGACTACGTCAGGTTTTCAAAATAAGATGTTAAGAAAGGGATCTGTATATACAAAATACATATAATGGAAATAATATTGACTGGATTATATTCACCAGAAGTATAAAACATTACATGTCTCTTGTAAATTAAAAAGAAAATACCACTAATTTGTGAGGGAAATTATATGATATTTATTATAAATAATGCCTGACAATGACTGATGTATTTGACTTCAGGACATCTCTGACTACATACATGTAGAAAATAAAACATTATTCTGTATTAATTTAGATATTTTAAAAGTAAAAGTCCCTAGAAGTGTGTGATTCAACTTTTCCTCATGGTATAGTGTTTAAAAAAGTTAACAAAAATCACAGTAACTGGTAATCGCAATACTTGTAGAATCGCGATACTTAAAAATTGCAATAAATATTGAATCAATGGTGATGTTTCTGTGATGTTTTATAGAGTCACATTAGCCAGGAAAAAGTCCTGTGTTTCTACGGCACCTGACTTGTGGTGAAACAAGCTATAGCTGCTGTGTAACACTGCACAGTTGTAATAATGAATAATAATAATAATAATGAACGAATGAGTGAAACGTGACGGTATCAACGTTTACTCTCGAGTCAAGTGTTGTTCCCCTTTGACGGGAATGGGAAACCTCCCTTTCAAGTTAGTGGTGAGATTTGGCCTAAACAACTGGCAAAAACTCACATTTTCCTTTTTTAAAACAATGCAGCATAGTTGGATTATTTTTACAGAGAGGCAATGCAGGAGAAACATTTTGCTGACAAACACTTGCTTTCGTTTGTGGAAATAATGCGGAACGATTGAATCTATTCGCAGCTGTGTGGGGAAAAGCAATTTTGCTGATTTGCTGAGTTAAAGGGAGTAATTGAGGTTTTGCAAAATCCAGTTGCAGCAGTCAGCTAAAACAAAACACTGTCGGGGGGCACCCTTAGCAAATACTGATCAAAACTAAGTCGAAGGGGCCGGCTTCACCGTGTATTTCATAAAACCGCTGCAGTACTACTCTACTTGCTGAGGTGACAAGTTTAAAGAGGGAAAAAAAAGCTGAGACCAGGCACTGAGGGTACCGTGCCAAACTGACCGTGTGGCTGGCTATGTGTATGTGTGTGTGAGCAAAGTTCACTCGGCTCTGCTGAATGTGCCGTCCCAGGAAAGCTGTACGCAGCTGAGATGCTGCACTGGCTCTGTGTTAGCGGAGAGGCTGCTACTGCTGCTACTCATGCTAATACATTGTTGCTGGCTGTCAGAGGACTCTCCTTTAAAGGTCCCATATCGTGCTCATTTTCAGGTTCATGTTTGTATTTTGGGTTTCTAATAGAACATGTTTACATGCTTTAATGTTCAAACAACACATTATTTTTCTCATACTGTCTATCTGAATATACCTGTATTCACCCTCCATCGGAAACGCTCCGTTTTAGTGCATTTCAACGGAATGGCAACGGAATTGCGTTGCTAGGAAACAGCTTGGGTCCATGTTTACTTCCTGTCAGCTGGTGTCATTCACATACACTGCAACAGGAAATAAACTGGGACCAATTTAGAATGTTTACGTTTAAAACTGTGAAATTGTATAAATATTGTAGATTTGTGACATCACAAATGTACAGAAATCCTAACGGCTTGTTTCAAACACACAGTTTCTGAATACGGGCTGTGTGTGTTTATCTGTGGATTGAGCATTTTGACACTTTCACAGTATTTATATATCACTTAAACCTGATTTATAATATAAAAGACATGAAAATCTCACTTTTTACAATATGAGACCTTTAACGCTCCTATAATGCATAACTGGAGGCGCCAAAAACTCTAGCCATCACCTTCACACAGCTCCGTTTGGACGTAGCAGCTCCTGACCTCCTGTCATCGATCCGTATGTTCCCTGCCCTGAGGACATTGTAGTTTGAGCCCTGATGAATACACCGTTGCTACATCATTGGGATAAGGCGCTATAAAAAGACAGTGCATTTCCTCAGGATTTGCGGGCGGATGGGTGCTGATGAGCATACACATTTGAAGAAGACCACACGGACTCAATATCAGTTGTTTGTGTCATAAGCTGCTGGATAAACATCTTATTACTCTCTTATGCTACATGTCCACCAGATCCGGTGAGGACGCTAGGGGACTCGCTCAGGGTATGAAATTGGCACCCGCCACCCGCCAAATGTAGGTAAATTGTTGGCAACGGGCGGGTAAAATCGTCAGGCCGTCAGGTGAAACACTAGGGTTGGAAATTGAGAATATGTTCCTGTTGAGAACCGGTTCCTAGTTGTCCGATTCCTTGGAATCGCATGCCTCTGTGACTATCGATTCCTCTTATCAATGCTTTTCCACGCTGTGTCATATTTGTTTGGGACTGGAGCACAACAACGTGGCACTAATAAACCTGATGCGACGCAACAAATTTGTGTTGAAATCGGCGGAAGGAGAGCTAGTAACATTAGCTTTTAGCAACCGGTGGGCAGCACAGTCTACTCACGTTAACGGAGGTTCAATTGAGTTACATTGTATGTTATATGTTCAAGCTCTATTCAGTAAAGAGTACTGGGCGAAGGTAAATTATAATGTTATCTTAATATTTTCAAAATGTAATTCTTGTAAAATGTATTTTTTTGGCAAGAAACTTGAACAAGTACAGTTGTTTGAAGGAGAGAGGTTTCAAAAGTGGCAGATAAAATAATAATTAAAGACCCTGGACTGGCTGCTCCACTCAACTGGCCGCTTGATGAAAAAGTGGGAGTGGCCACTTCCCATCGGTGACGTACCCTATCTCGTCATTGGTTACTGGTTCTCTGCTCGACGTCTCAACAGGAAACAAACATGGCGGCTTGCTCATAAACTTTCTGTTATTCCGTTTAAAAAAACAATGAAACCGCTGCTGAATCGTTCATGTTTCAATCTTTCATTGTTTGTTCAAGCGAGCCAGAGACCGGAGCCAACTTCCTGTATCCTGCAACCCCGGCTCCGCCTCTTAAGGTGGGCTGTTAAGGTGGACCAGCTTTTCTCCTTAAAGAGACGAGCCGCTCCTCTGAGTTTTTCTCAGCTTTTTAATGAATTATTAACATTCTTTTTTTAACCGATAGCATTAATCGGTTAAAATGCTTAATGTCGGTTAAAAGGTTACGGAAAAAAAGGGTAAGCAGCTAGTTTGGTGTTTGGAACGGTTGTCACACTGTCAGGAATTCTGGTTCGCCAGAGCAAGCACCAAATTTGGGCAACTTGTCCCTTTAGAGAGAGGAGCACCTGCCAGACTGGCCAGCAAATTGTTTGCAAGCAAAAATGTTTGAACGCACAGGTTGCATGAAATGAAATCGCTCTAGCTGCCTCCACTCTGGATTGCCTTCCTGAACATATTTGCTTTCCCCAGCAAGATGGTGTTAGTGCTGCAAAAAACAAATGTCAGTCTAGTCTTATCTAAGTTTAGCTAACTTCCCTTAGCTATACAGTGCTTATACAAGGTGTCATGAAGATTTCCATAAACAGTGATGGCTGACAAAGTTCTAATTACAAGCGGGAGTCCTGTTTTTTTTGTCTAACAGCACTTTTGGACTGTTTGAAAAGACTTCCCTTTTGCTCCTTGCATGCCATTTTTGGCTTACTACTATTCATCCTTTGTCCTGTGTACTTTTCCTGAAACATCCTGTTTTCTTCTCTCTCACTTAGTTATAGATTTAATTAAATAAACAGCAGCTAGCATTTCCGTCAATCAGTCAGTCCTGTGTGAAACTCAGCTGTTTCCCCACCTTCCTGTCTCGTCTTTTCTGTTTCCCCAACGCCAAATATGAGGAAAGTTTTAAGAGGACAGGATGCACAAGAGCTGCATTACCTTCATTTAAAAAAAGGCGTTGCTCATAACCTGTAATCAGTTTAGAAGTTAAAAAAATGCCTTTAGCTCTAAATGACTTCAAATGTATATTTGAAGTGGTCCCAGTCTTTGTGAGAAGATATGCTGGCTCTGTTGTGAAGGAGACACAGAGGAGACACAGAGGAGGTGAAACTGGTAGCCACAGCTTTACATCCAAGTACAACGAGGCAGACAACCAGAAACGCTTTTGAACAAATCCCCAGTTTGGGCCAATTTTTCTAAAACTCTTAATCAGGATGTAGCAACACTCCTGATTAAGTAGATGTGTTTGGACTTTTGAGTATTAAATTCTTATTGAATAATACCTAAAGATGCTTTTTTTTTTACTTTAATTGTTGCTAATTTTTTGTCATAAAAACCTAATGGTGTGGAAAAAAGTTTCATATGCTTTACATAATGTAGTCAAACCAGGAAAAATTAACAATGATAATTTCCTTTGATCACACTCTTTTATGGGAACTCTGAAGTTACAATGATGATGCGCACGGTTCACAGCAAAATAGGTGAAAATTATATTTGGACATTTATTGATTAAATAGTTAATTAATTATTAATTTATTGACATCATACCAGCAACATTACTACAGTTTTGATGTATTTATTTGTAGAATATGTCACAGACATGAACAAACTTCCTGTTTCTGTCTCAAATTAAAAGCCCTTTAGTGTTTTTTCTGTGGACAGAATTTCTTCATTTGTTAACACGAGGCTTTTATGCTGGAATATTTTCAGGACAGTGTTGTGGAAAATGCAGTGACTTGCACGGCTCCATGAATTAATAGAGTGGGTCTATCGGCTTTCAATTGTGGATTATTACCTCCGCCAAAGCCGAAGGCCTAGGAAGGGGGTTATGTTTTCACCGGCGTTGGTTTGTCCGTTTGGAGGATAACTCCAAAAGTCCGCAATGGATTTGAATTAAATTTTTTGGAGGGGTGGGGTGTGGCACGTTGAACAATCCATTAGATTTTGATGGCGAAACAAAACTAGAAGCTACTTGCATATTTTACCAGTATCTCGCTGGTTGCTGGGGTTAATTTCTGCACAGCAGTTCAGCGAGGTTAGCTTTGTTTACACTCGCACAAGGCACCGCACTCGCACGGGCCTCCACAGATGGCGCGCAATATATGAGCACGCACAAAGGCGTCTATGCTCAACGCGTTGTTCGCTGCAGTATTCTTCCGAGGTTATACAAACAAAATATTCCGTGAAGAAGCAAGAAATCAACCGGCAGTGTAACCGGCAAAACGCCATAAACCAAAGTCCTCAATGCTGGGGAGGAATTGTAATGAAATTTGAACTCATATTTCAAATTCATGGACATAATTTATCACTTCTATACAATCCGTGTATAGAAAGGAGTCAAGTATTAATTATATTATAATGAAACAAAGGTTGTACGGGTTAATATCCTGTAAACAATTTGATTTGGCTGGCAAAATGCAGGTTTCTAAGTTCTGCTTTTAAATCATTTAAAAAACGAATTGGCTGTCTTTTCTAATTCATTATTTTACTTCTTAATTTAAGTTTTGGGTTTTTTTATCTCATTGTGGCAGTCATTATTAAGTTTACGCAAATTTTTTTTTTGGGCTTGCCACCCTCATGCCGTGGACACTACGGCGAGCATAAACCACGCTGTAGCCGTCATGCGCCGCTCAAGCAGGCAGTGTGGCCCGGGCATTACAGTGCTGTTGTTCCCCACCCAGTTCAAATTAAAACTGAAATTGATTTTTGTCTTCATTTTCCATGAGTGGCCAGTTTCAATCAATTAATCAGTCTGTGTAAAACATACTGTAACAGATCATGTTCGCTCAAGGCTACTGTTACGAACTACAAGCGACAGACCAGTGTCAAAGCCTCGGAGAGGCATGAACTGGGTGGTATTAAATATCCGTCTGTGTACGTTAGCGTCAAAGTCATGTACTCACTGCTGTGTACAGGATATTAAAGATGCATATTATGATGTTTTTTTACATTATTGTTGGGCTGTTAGGCAGTCATGGTTGCCCTTTTTTAATTTGAATTATTCCACTGAACCGCTGGAAAGTAAAGGGGTCAAGGGCATAAATTTATCCATGGTGAATTGCACAGATATAATGATGGGTTGAACAAAGGAGCTTGTGGAGATTGTGTTTGACCGTGTGTCGGGTGAAAATCCAGCAGAGCGGTTGATGTATAATGTATTTACGAATGCATACAATTTTCCTACCACTCCTCAGAAGCCATACAGTAGGAATATATTTTAAAAGGAATAACAACAAGCTTTTTAACAAGGTTTTCATTTATGATTCACCACCATTTTCAGTAAAAAAAAAAAAATGTAAAGCAACAGTAGGTAGAATTGGAGCAAATATGATTTAAAATAGTTATTTTTATAAAACGGTCACTATATCCTGACAGTAGTGCATGAGACGGGTAATTTTACAGCTAAACAGTACACTACAAGATGTTTCTGAAAACATCTGCCTTAGAAATAGGTATTACAGTAACAGAACACTTGAATTACAATATGCTGAAAGGTCATTATGGAATGTTTGCCCAATGATGCCAAAAACATTCTGCCTACTGCTGCTTTAAGTTTGTTTGGAGGAAAAGGGGAAAGTCAGCCAATATCTGTTGTTGCCTTTTTTTGCCTCGTTTTCTGTCTGTCGTGCCATTTGTCGGTACAAAGTGTACTAAAGCAACTCCTTTATCCTTCTGAGTTCCCCTCGACCTGTGAGGAATGCACATGTTAAGTGCACTTTGCTTTTCAGATCAAAAAAAAAAAAAAAAAAAATGGTGTATTCTTGTCATACTCCACTATGGGGCTGCATCAAGCTACCAAACTAGGGCGACTGAGCAGACACTGGCTTTCTGTATAGGATACAGAATCAGAAGCCCAAATGGAGGTTTTTTTTTCCATATCAGATTGTCTAGCCTAGTGATAAACATTATTCAGGACAACAGGCTGCAACTCTGGAGGACGGAGCGATGATGGCGCGGGGTAGGGGTTTGTGCAAATAAAGCAGCATGACCCCAGCTTGCGTGGCTGAGACATTCTGCACTTCCCCGAGGGGGTGCCACATCAATGCCGCCCCATCACCCCCGTCACTAAATTGTGGTGAGCAGGAAGCCGCAGGTCGAGGCCATTATTCACGCAGTATACATTGAGATTGCGACACACTCGCGAATGCATAATGTATCACTCTTTACTTTGGGGAAAACAATAACAGTCTGCACCGTTTTAAGGGATTTTGTGACCTCTTTTCACTTTTACTAAAGACGCGTTCTCAGAGAAAACAGAAGAAAGGGCTAATGCATAATGTCAGCCAAGGTTAGCATCGGAGCGTGAATGTGACATTACAGTCAATGCTGTACACACACACACACACACACACTCGCATGTTAGCACTACAAAGGGGCAGGACGAGGCCTCCATGAAACCACCAGGACTTTGGTCATAGTTGACTGGACCACTCATCGGCAGAAATGCTATGCAGACTAGCACCCAAAATTATTGCTAGTCTGTTATTATTCTTTGAGCATGTATGTAAAATAATCCTTTAAAGGTCCCATATTGTAAAAAGTGAGATTTTCATGTCTTTTATATTATAAAGCAGGTTTAAGTGATATATAAATACTGTGAAAGTATCAAAACACTCAATCCATGGAGAAATACACACAGCCCGTATTCAGAAACTGTGCGTTTGAAACAAGCCGTTAGGATTTCTGTCCATTTGTGATGTCACGAATCTACAATATTTAGACCATTTCACACTTTTAAATGTAAACATTCTAAATGTGTCCCAGTTTATTTCCTGTTGCAGTGTATGTGAATGTCATCAGCTGACAGGATGTAAACATGGACCCAAGCTGTTGCCTAGCAACGTAATTCTGTTGCCATTCTGTTGAAATGCGCTAAACGGAGCGTTTCAGAAGGAGCATGAATACAGGTATATGCAGACAGACAGTATGAGACAACTAATGTGTTTTTTGAACATTAAAGCATGTAAACATGTTCTAGTAGAAACCCAAAATATACACATGAACCTGAAAATGAGCACGATATGGGACCTTTAAAGGCATACGGCACAGAATATTTTCAGAGTGAGAAAATGCTGGTTGGGTTGAAAATCGTGTGAGACTATTCTTGTTTGGGTGTGGCACTAATTTCCCATTACCGTGTTGCCATTTTTTGGAGTCGCACATTGTCATGAAGCAGCAAGGAGTCACTGCTTTTAAGTGATGTGAATGCAAAAGTATAGCTAAATGACCCATCATGTTTATTTATGTTCTGTAAACTTTGCCGGTTGAGGTACGTCTGGCTGAATATTCATGCTCCCTACCTGCTGTACTTCACATTTAGCCCCTTACCATTCCACCCTCTTTTTTAGAGGGGTAGGGTTGGGGGAAAGTGGACGTTCAGGGGGAGATAAAAAGTTAACAGTAGATCGTCTGAAAGCTGGGAACCTGAAGATTAATTTGAGATGCAGCTCAGCACTGTGTGTCAAGTTGTTCTAGTCATTAATAAGAAATACAAATTAATAATAAATTAATCACTTAAATTATGAAAGTGTATAAGGGCTAAGAACATTATGATATAAGTTTGTGATGACCATCCCCATGCTCTATTATGTCTTATATATTGTTGCAGCAATTTTTGGATTGATACCATTTGTTACGCAGACTTGGTGCTAAATTTAACCGTTTTTTACCACTCGAGAAACGATAAAAAATTATCAATAATCCCTCCAAAATACCACATTAAGACACCAAGACCTTGAGGAACACCATAGAAAAAGCCATGCTGTGATTTTGTATCAAAAACTTTTATCATTTGGAGATTTCTGCAAGAATTGGCATTTTTCAGTGATTGGCTGGCGAGCACTTCTGTTGTGTAAACTGCTCAGAAACCCCCTTATTGCTCTAGGTCTCTAGTTTGATCCATCCATCCTCTGAATGCTCTAGGTCTCTAGTTTGATCCATCCATCCTCTGAATGCTCTAGGTCTCTAGTTTGTGGCTGTAAAGTTTCATGAGGCTGTGATTATCCTAGAGGTCACCACAGGTCATTTTATACAGTGAGGTCAAGTTTCAAAACATGCTCTCACTACATTGAAATGGCTCCTATGGGGACTAACATCAGCCACATGAATACAGTTGGGCTCATTGGATCCACAATATCAGTGATACCCGATTTATGTAATTCAAGACTGTTTAGGGACCCCAGTATGCAGAAATATTCAAATGCACCGTTTTTAGAATAGGCAAAAATAACACATTTATACTGCATTCAAAAAACTGCATGTGATTATCATAAAGTGGGCATGTCTGTAAAGGGGAGACTCGTGGGTACCCATAGAACCCATTTACATTCACATATCTGGAGGTCAGAGGTCAAGCGACCCCTTTGTAAATCGCCATGACAGTTTTTCCTCGCCAAAATTTAGCGTAACTTCTTAGCATTATTTACCCTTCTTCCCGACAAGCTAGCATGACATGGTTGGAACCAATGGATTCCTTAGGCTGGTTTCATATGATACCAGTATCTTCACTCTAGCTTGACAAAGTAAGTATAAAATAATAATGTATGAATTGGCCTAAACAGACGTTGATTCGGCTCTGTGACTACCTCCGCTGCCGGCATAGCGGCGGAGCGACAATGTGACGCACTTTACAGCCCCACCGACGTGTCTTTACAACGTAGCAACCAACAATTGCCGTTTTCTTTTGACCCAGTCGAGTGAAAACGGTTAAAAGTTCAATGTCCGTTCTACTCCTATTCTATATCCATGGTTATATCAATATTGTTTTGGACAACCGTTTAGCCCTTTCACACCACATAGCCTGTACCAGGTCAGCCGTGTGTTCCCTCTCTAGAAGTATTTTATTTTACGTCGACGCAATTCATTTACTATTCAGTTGAAATGAAATGTTTAGAAAGCATGCATACAGTACATCCCTGTCCAGCTGTGGGAGGATCCTCCCGCTCTTCATCTCTCAGATGTACAGAAGTGTACATGTCATTGTTTTTACATGCGCTTGCAGTACAGCTCCAGAACAATGGAGGTAAAGCCACGTTGCCGTAGGGCAGGGGTCAGCAGCAACCTTTACTATCAAAAGAGCCATTTTAGGCAGAAAAAAAAAAAATCTGTCTGGAGCCACAAAACATTTGATCATTGTGATGAAGGTAACACAGTTTATAGTCTAAGTATATAGTATATAAGTCTAATGCAGTGAGGGCCAAAGTGCAAATGTACTACGGAGTATTAGGGCCACATTGAGGGGAAAAAAATCTGACACTTCCAGAATAAAGTCGTAGTATTACGAGAAAAAAGTCACAACATTACGAGAATAAAGTCATAACTTAACAAGAAAAAAAGTTGTAATATTACGAGAATAAAGTCATAACTTTACGAGAAAAAACTCTTAATATAACGAGAACAAAGTCATAACTTCAGGGGAAAAAAAAGTCGTAAAATTACAAGAATAAAGTCACAACTTTACGAGAAAAAAAGTCATAATATAACGAGAATAAAGTCATAACTTTACGAGAAAAAAAGTCATAATATAACGAGAATAAAGTCATAACTTTGCGAGAAAAAAAGTCGTAATATTAGGAGAATAAAGCCATAACTTTACGAGAAATACTTTATAATAATATGACTTTATTTTCACAATACTACGATTTTTTTCTCTTAACCTTCTGACTTTATTCTCATAGTATTACGACTTTTTTCTCGAAATCTCAGATTTATTTATTTTTTCCTCAATATGGCCCTAATACTCCGTCGTACCATAGACCTACAACAATGATAAATAAAAATGAAAATGTAAACAAAAAAACAGTTATTCATTTCCATTTTTAAAAATCCACAGGGATCCACTGGAGAGGGGCTGAAGAGCTGCAGGTTGCTGACCCCGGGTCTAGGGTACGGCTGTAGTGGGCTGCTGCCATGTCGCTCAGTACAGCCACTATGTGCTTTTCCAACACTATCTCAGGCAGGCTTTGTGAACATATGCACAAGAACAGACATCCGCACAAAAGTTCACGTCATAGCTGCTCACTGTGTGTGTTTGTCGCGCCCCCGAAAACCCGGATTGTGTCATGATGTGGCTGCGCATGTATATTTGCAGTGGATTAGGCCTAAGCCCATCAATAATGCAGGCCACATGGAGTAGCTGTGAAAACAGTCTTTTTCTTGTTTTATAAGCTCGACATTGGCTCCTTGGCCTTGTGCTTTTACAGCAGGTACAGTCAGACAGTAAATCCGGTGCCCGCGAACAGCGCTTTGTTCTTTTAAACTTTTGAATGTCTGAAGAGAGTCTGTAGCCGGGTAAATAAATGAAGCGCTCGCTTGCCCTTTTCATATTCATCAACCTTCTCTGTTTCCTTCTCTTCTTCCATATTCTATGGAGCTCTGTGACGGAGCCCTCGGTGATATGGCTATATATAGAAGGGGAAAAGGAGGAGCAAGATTAAGAAGAATAGAGTGCCTCTTAGTGCGCTGTCCCGGGGAGCACGCTTCAACGCTCCTATTTGAAAGGGTTAATGATGCTCAGATTTGGCCGGTAGATTGTTTCTGCCTGTGCTGGAGTGACTCGGGGTGAAGAGGTCAAGCCCCAGCAGTCTGAGATAGACTTCGTCAATTAACCACAATACCTTCTGGCTAAATGCCCCCTTGTGAAAGAACAGTGTTTCCAGCTGCTAGCTTCCTTTGTTATTATGGCTCCGGCGGTTCAGAATATAGCAAAACCTGTTTTGTTATGGAGCCCATCATTGATATTGATAAGTCATGGATTTTATGGTATTTTTCTGTCTATGTTGTGGCTAGTAGAGGACTCCCTCAAGGCCCATTTGAAGTCACCATTAGTAAAGTACCTATATTATATGTGTTATCAGCTACAATCACATTGATTTTTTTTTGTTCTACTTTTAGCCCAAACAGCAGGTCACCAGTCCATATGATAGATTTTACATAACACATATAGTCGTCAGGAGGATGTGTTACCCTATCACATTTTTATGCTTATTTATAGTCGTCAGTAGGGATGTTAATAATTGACCGTTTAACCGTTAACTGACATTAAGCATTTTAACCGATTAACGCTATACACCTTAAAAGCCCGGCTTAAGACAGTCTGAGACGGAGTTGCAGATACAGGAAGTTGGCTCGGGTCTTGAGCTGGCTTGAGCGGAGCGAGTTGTAGCCTCGTAGCATTTATCCACCTACAAAGTGTACACACACGCTAAGCACTGCTTGAAACCAGGGCTTTTCATAACGTAACCCCACAAACTAGTGCAACCTAGTTAGTTAATAACATGCTCCTTGGAAGTAACGCTTGTCACACCTCAGGCTAGAGCAAATAAACACGCTGTCTTGAAATCTTCTAGCTAGGGAGGCGCCGATCCGACTTTTCCAGGCCCGATAAAAAAATACCTGGGCTTTGGGTATCGGTCGATACCGAGTACCGATCCGATACCAGTGTTTATTTAATAAACTCTATGCCTCACTGTGTGGATGTGACTGGGATCATTCTGTTATGTAGGGATGCAACGATACCGATACTGGATCGGATATCGGTGACAATGGGGCCGATGTATTGAATTCAATTCTATGTTTATATTCTATATGCATTATATACTGAAATTGTAATCCCTGTGTAAGTGTTGACCAATTTGTTGCTGCATTAAAAAGATTCACACTTGAATTATAATATCTTTTAATTCTGAAGATTTTTTTACCAAGTTGCTGGAGTACAATTTATTATTTACAGTTTAATATATGTGTATATATATATATGTATTTATTTGTTACATTTTGTTTTACAAAGTTAGGAAAGTAATGTTCAAGTCAAGCCTGATGTTGTCTTACACATAAAAGAATGATCCGAGTCACTTCCACACAGTGAGGCATACAGCGTATTAATTAAACACTGGTATCGGATCGGTACTCGGTACCCAAAGCCCAGGTATCGCTATCGGTATCGGGACTGAAAAAGTCGGATGTTGATGACTGTTATTTTTTATTAAAATAATAAATCGTGCACCTGCAACTCGGTAAAAAAATCTTCAAAATTAAAAGGAATTACAATTCAAGTGTAAACTTTTTTAATGCAGCAACAAATAATTTAAAACTTCAACAGGAATTCAAATCCCAGTATATAATGTATATAGTATATAAACATAGAATTGAATTGAATAGATGGGACCATTGTCACCGATACTCTGTATCGCTGCATCCCTACTTCTAGCCATGCTGAGCAGTGGATGAGGAAGTTAGCTTCTCTCTAGTCAGGTGTTTTTAGAACTGATAGAGATGTTACAGTGGATCGAAACGTGATGCAGAGAAATGGGGCGGGAGGGGGGGTGTATGTGGGAGCAGAGCGTAGCAGGTGCTGCCGGCCCATGGGGGCATATTTGTGTACTCTGCTCACTCAGTGGGAACATTTTAATTTGATCCCTTTGTTTCTATAAAACAGGTCAGGATTTGCTCTGCCTCTGGGCAATTTGTGTCGGTGCATGTACAGAAACTGCTGCAGTGACGGTGCGCCGGCTCCATGTGCTTTCAGACACAATCGACAGACAAAAAAACGTTTTTAAGAAATTTCTGAACAAAGTGCTCTGTGTAATTGGATAGGTTTGGCCACCTAGGAGATGCATAAGATCACACACTATCAGTCCAAAGCAGGAAATAGTTGGATACGTCTCACCTGGAACACTCATAAAACAACACGCCATACAAAATAAATCTTGCACGGCTGGCCGTGGTATTAATTTAATGTACGTTCATTAATTCTGAGAAAAAGACTTTCCTTTACTGGAATTATTTTTCAGCACGTGGCCCGCATTCGCGACAGATAATGACAGTATTGTTTTTTCAGTAGTGGAAAATGTGTGTAAGCCACAGTGGAATGTTCCCTGTTTTTCTGTCTCTACGTGCCTAAAGTTGCAGCTCATTTGCTCTGCAAAAGCAAATCATCACAACAAAACATTAGATTGTATTCCTCAATACCACATTATGTATCCAATTTAAATAAAAAAATATATATTTGGATATTTGGTCATGCACTCAGTTCCCGTACTATTTCCCTTCAGCGAGTCACCGTGAGGGGTTTCCCTCTAATTAACAGACCATAGCAGTGGGAATGGATGCTCCCTGATACAGATGAGCAGTTTTAATGCCTTTACAATCAGCTGATCCTTTGCTGATGACCGATTTGGTTTTAAAGGTGCTCTAAACGATATTCAGAGCATTAATATAGCAGTTAACAACAAGAATCAAAATCTAATTTTAAACTTCCATCCCCACTGTTTGGCTATAGTTTGTCCGCGTGTGCCGGTGGGTCTTTTCTGCCTTAACTTCCTTTGCACATCTCCCGTGTACAGTCTGCTGAATGTGTGCATGTGTCTTTGTGTTGACATGTTATGTCAATTTTAGGTTGTGTCTGCTGCGTTGTAAGACCACTGCTCTGGTTTATTGTCATTTGTTGTACAAAATATACAGTACACCTTAGTATTTCAAATGTTTACTGTAGAATATTTCTCGTCACATCTTTGCAGGTATGCATATGTTGCGTCACCCTGATTTCAGATCCACTCATGATAAAAGAGGAATCCTCATAAAGTTCTAATTACAGTGCGTTAGACTCCCTGTGTGGCCTCGCTGTGGAGTAGTTTTGGGTGTGAACCCTTACTATGTTGTCAGTTCAGCTCTGGCTCTCAGCCTTTGACTGCTAATCTGACAAGTGTGTCAGTTAGTAGGATCACATCAGAGTTCATCACTCGCAGTCAGACGGGTCTCTTTCACACCGACGGTCCTCTTTATTTTCCGGCGTCGGTGCTTCTTCGGCCGAGCCGGTAGTCAGAAATAAAATGTTGTGTATTATTTGTGAATCACATGAATCATCCATGTTTTATTGCTCCGTTAGGAGGCTTCTGTAGTGTCACTTTGGCTCTTTCCTTCTGTCAGTTTTTCAACCGCGTGTATGCCTAAGAGGACATCTCTCCATGGGCAGACGCACGCCGACTCACATGCTCCTCGTTATTCCCAGGGTTGAGAATTGTTCTCCCCGGGCAACGCGCTCTCTCACTCAGACCAAGTGGTGATGAAAGATTTGCCTAAATTAGGACGTGTGACTTTTTAGCACCTCTCCCAAATCTTACACTTTTCAAATGTGCGCTGCACGTTGTTGAACTTTTCATTAGCAGCTTTTTTTTTTTTTTTTTTTCCTTTAAGAGGCTTACATTTCCATCAACACCTTGAACCACTGTATGTGATTAAGCCTGCGTGTGTGTCCTTTGTGTGCGTTTTTTTGCACAAAGCTTTTGTTTTTCCTTAAGTGAAAATCGGAGTGTCCTGGAGAGTATTAGTGAATATTAAATTAAACTCTTATCCCACAGGCTACAAGCATAGAGTCAGTGGTCTGTTTATTGATGCCATGAAGTAGAAGGGGACACCAATGGTGAGAAACTTTGCCATTCAAACTCATCACCCAAATTCAATTCAATTTATGTTTATATAGCGTCAAATCATAACAGAAGTTATCTCGAGACGCTTTTTATATAGAGCAGGTCTAGACCATACTCTATAGTTTAGAGACCCAACAAGAGATCGAACCAAGAGCATTGCATTGTTATACGCTGTGGCCAGGAAAAACTCCCTGTTTAGCAGGTAGAAACCTCGAGCAGAACCGGGCTCTGGGTGGGCGGCCATCTGCAGCGATCGGTTGGGTTTAGAGAGAGATCTAACAAGTATTTGGATTAGTTCTGATACCATTTTTCCCTTCCCGATTCCGATACCTGAACTTGCGGTATCGGCCGATACCGAGTACTGATCCAATACCAGCATGATAAAAGAAATATATAGGTTATTATTATTATTATTATTATTATTATTATTATTATTATAATTATTATTATTATTTAACATGTATGGATGTGATATGATAACTATCTTTGCTGTATGGCCTGGCTCAGGTTAAACCCTTTAATGTAAAACATGAACAAATACACACAGAGAACGAATGCAGTCAAATTTTCTTTTATTATTCATTTTGTCAGTTGCAAAGAACATAAAGAAATGAAGCTAAGAATAAGTAACAATTCAGTATTCTCTTAGCTGTCTCCTCAGTGGACAGCCTGTGTGCTAATTTGTCCTGCAGGGTGCAACATTCACACCCCCTGCTAGGGTACTGCCACACCTGGAAATGGAAGCCTTAAATACTGCACATATCGCTGTTTTACTTGTTGGATATTCCACTGTGAAATGTTGCCAATTGGCTGATATTTTCCTCGCTCTGACTACCGTCACACTCTCCACTAGCACGGCACTGTTGTTGTTTGCTATCGTCACGTGACAAATTACCTGCAGTCAGTTCTTCTTCGCTGCTCTAAAACGGTAGTTTACAGGGGCAGCCATGATACATCCAGGAGGACAGTACAGTGAAGGCTACTGTTTTGGAGCGACGAAGAAGAAGAATTGATTTCGGGTTAAAGAAGTTGATTTTTTTTCTTGGTTAATAAATTATGGTATTGGATCCGGTTCATACACTGGCGTACTCGCCTATACCCGATCCCGAATTTTGAGCATCCATCTTAGTGCTGCTTCGTGAAAGAAAGAGGGCCGTCAAAGTTAACGCGGTAATAACGCGTTGACGCAAATTCGTTTCAACACCACTAATTTCTTTAACATGTTCACGCAATCGATCTTTCGGCGGTTGTAGCGAGCTCAGGAATCCATTGGTACCAACCATGTCATGCTAGCTTGTTGCGAAGCAGGATTAAATAACGCTCCGAACTTACACTAAATTGTGGCAAGGAAAAACTATCATGGCCATTTTCAAAGGGGTCCCCTGACCTCTGACCTCCAGTTATGTGAATGAAAATGGGTTCTATGGGTACCCACGAGTCTCCCCTTTACAGACATGCCCACTTTATGATAATCACATGCAGTTTTGGTGGCAAGTCATAGTCAAGTCAGCACACTGACACACTGACAGCTGTTGTTGCCTGTTGGGCTGCAGTTTGACATGTTATGATTGGAGCATATTGTTTTATGCTAAATGCAGTACCTGTGAGGGTTTCTGGACAATATTTGTCATAGTTTTGTGTTGTTAATTGACTTCCAATAATAAATATATACATACATTTGCATAAAGCAGCATATTTGTCCACTCCCATGTTGATAAGAGTATTAAATACTTGACAAATCTCCCTTTTGAGGTACATTTTGAACAGATAAAAAATGTGCGATTCATTTGAGATTAATCGTGATTAACTATGGACACACATGCGATAAAATATTTTAATGGATTAACAGCCTTAATGGTAATGTGTAAGGCCCATTGGGCTAAACACAGTGACCACTGCGGACAAAATGCATTGACCAGGATGATTGTCTTTCAATTAGGTGAAGCTATTGAGCTGTGTCGTAACCCAACCTGATGACCTAAATAGACAAAGCGGAGAGTGCTGTCGGGGCAGACGGCGTCTAAACAATGACCCCCACACACACATGCAGAAGAAGTGTTGTGTTGCCTTTAAATGGCAGTGTCACAGCAAAGGCCATTTGAAAGTCTGGGAAGAACACTTTCAGTAACACTCCAGTTTGTTTGGGATTAGCAGGGCAGATGGCTGCTTCCCCCTGTACACTTCCATTTAAATTACATTTTTGGCAGTTTGCTGATCCACTTGTCTGAAGAGACTTACAATGACTACAGTAGTCAAATAAACAACCATTACTTAGGCGAGCGGGGGGTCAAAGCCATAGCTGAGCATTTCTGTTACTAATATTTCTCTGTTGCTTAAACGATGTCGTTAAAAAAAAAAAGAGAAAGACGGTGGAAGAGAATTTAGAATTAGGATGAAAAACTGAACAGGCAACATGGCGTGATTATACATCTGCCACTCAGATGGGACATCCATACTTCCGAAAGAATGCTCAGTCTCGAGGAATGTGTGCCACTTGGTTTTTGGCCAGTTCTGTTTTTGTGCTCTGCTGTGAGTAGCTTTTATTGCAACTTGTTCCCCTCCACTGCTGAACACAAAGCTTCTTGTGTGGATATGATGGCAGGGAAGCCGTACCACTTCTCATCCTCAGCTATATATGACCCTCTCTGTTCACCTCTCGTGGACAAACATTTTATTCTTCAACTAGATTAATTTTTCAGTCATTAGATTGGCAGTCCACTAACTTGTTGCTCTTGCTACCAATATTAACTGCTCTGTTTCAACAATGTTAGTTGGGGTGGGACAAAAAAATCGATACACCTATGTATTTTAAATTTTTTTTTTTTTACGATTTTGAAATCGATTCTTAAATGCCAGAATCATTATATTTGCTTCATTTGAGTCTACGCAGAGGTAGAAGAAAGTTACTGCTCTTATTGTTGTAGTCATTGTAGTAATGTGACGTCATATCCGTTCTGTATCCGTCAACCAAAACAAACCGCAACAAGCCGAAACGACAAAGTAGAAAACAGTGGAGGGTCTGCGTTAGGGATGTTAATAATTAACCATTTAACCGTTAACCGACGTTAAGAACTCTAACCGGTTAACGCTATCGGTTAAAAGAAATATTAATAGTTATAAATAGTATTCATCATCACTCGCTATAAGCACCATAGATGTGGGTCATTAGGGGCCTGTTACGCCTACTACGTTTTAAAAGTGAAACTAAAAAGTAACACGTTCTAACATGTGAAACCGAATGAAACATCACGTTTTGAACTCAAACAAAAAGGCTTCTTTAGGTTTAGGCTATAAAACTACAACTTCTTTAGGTTTAGGCTATAAAATTACAACTTCTTTAGGTTTAGGCAACAAAGCTACAACTTCAGTTCTTTAGGTTTAGGCAACAAAACTACAACTTCTTTAGATTTAGACAACAAAGCTACAACTTCACCTCTAGGTTTAGACAACAAAACTGCAACTTCACCCCTTTAGGTTTAGGCAACAAAACTACAACTTCACCTCTTTAGGGTTAGGCAACAAAACTACAACTTCACCTCTTTAGGGTTAGGCAACAAAACTACAACTTCACCTCTTTAGGGTTAGGCAACAAAATTACAACTTCACTTCTTTAGGTTTAGGCAACAGAACTACAACTTCACTTCTTTAGGTTTAGGCAACAAAACTACAACTTCTTTAGTTCGCCACAGGTCGCTGTCGTGTTCTTTTATACCTTCTTTCAGTGATCCACCATGTGAATAGATGATAAAACCTACTGGTTGGTGTAGTAGGCCCCTATTGACCCACATCTATGGGGCTTATAGTGACTGTTAACGCCTATTTAATAGCCTGACAACAGTCTAATCGGCTGTTTAAAATCAAAAGTGCCAGAAATTCAGTGGCTACGGTTTCTCAAATGTGAATATGTGCTGTTTTTTTTGGTCTTTGATATGTCCTAACTTGTGAATACTCTGTATCTGTGAAAAAAAGAAGAAGTTGTTCAACACCCATGATCCCTGACCTGATAGGTACAGCCGCAGTCGGTGCATTAAAAAAAAGACCTCTTAATATTCATCAAAAGCAGCGTGTCTCGTTAAGGCTGGCTGCTACAGTACGTTCACCAGCCTAGATATGAAGGAGGTGTTTGTATCCCACAGAGGGGCTTTGCATCCTCACAGTTGGCTACAGGCTGCAGAGCAGAGAGTTGCAGACTCCAGTGGAATGCGTCAGCGGGCAGACAGGCAGCGCTAGTGGTTTTTGGGAGGAAGATGTAGCAGTCCTATTACTCACCTCCGTAGCAGGGATAGGGCTGTGTTGTGCCTCCCAGGGGTTCTGTCCAATCATTGGCGCACACTTTATTACCTTGTTCTGTGGAGGTGTGTGTACACTTGCTGCAGAGCCCTCTGCTCTTAACTTGCGTATCGCACAGGGATTTTGCAGTCTGTATTTACAGTAGTGTTTGAGCTGTTTCAGGTGCATTTTTGTACGTATCAACCTAAAAAAAAATTGCTCCTGTGTGTTTCAGATAAATAACCGTGTTTGCCACGGGTCATACTGTATATATGCATGTCAGGCGTCATCTTTCTCTTCTCCTCCTCCTCCTCCTCCTCCGACACAAGCGCCGTGATGCTGCTGCTGCTGCTGCTGCTGCAGCTTTCTTGCTGCATTCGCCACAGATGTTGTTATGACCCCGGTGGACAAAACAGGTTTTCCCCCTAATTATTTGAACGACATCTGGGCACAAGGCAGAGAGGAGGCGGAGGAGGACGTTCGTCCTGGAGGGCGGTCGGCCGTAATCGAACCGTAAATAAGACATGGCTCAGAGGATGTGGGATGCTTGTGCAAGCAAGCGTGGGTTTGTGTGTGGGAGAGAGGCCATTTCAATAGAGTGCGCAGCAGGGCAGGGGGGAGGGGAAGAGGTGGAATCTGCCATATGGATGAGAGAGAAAGACAAAGGGAGAAATGGAAGGGAGGAGAGGAGGAAGGAGAAAAAGGGGGAGACTCAGCGTCCCACGTCATCTCACTTAATGCTCCCTGCTGGCCCCGGGGATGCTGACAGCACAGTTTTGTTGATTCATTCCCCCTCTCCAACTAGTTCCCCCCCGTCTTTCGCAGTCAGTCAGTCTCTATTCCCGTTGCCCTTGTGCTGCTCTATTTGTGATGCTCCCCGATCTGTTTCCTCGTCCTCTAGTGTGACCTTGTGAATGTGGAGTCTTCCCCGTCATATTGTCAGGTCTGCTGATGCATGTGCCTAATGCCAGAGGAGAGCGTCTCTATTAGGGCTGCACGATTACGGCTAAAATAACAATCACGATTATTTTCATCAATATTGAGATCACGTTTATTCATAGATTTTAGGGACAAAATATTTTTATTGCGATTTCACATTTAAAAAAAAAAAAACAGCACTGCTTTCACTTCCATGTTGTGATTCATTCCAACTGTCAAAAACTCTAAATGTTGTCCTTTTATGTTGTTATTGTCATCTATAGTGGTTGTTTGCATAAAAACACAAAATTCAAATGATTAGGAAATAAATGATTGCATTTTTATTTAAATATTTGCTTTGATTAAAAAAATCTAGGCATTAGTAGTTCTAATTATATATTTTAAGCTGCTTAGAGCTAGTGTTAGGAAGTTTAACAGGTCATAAATCTCTCTCTATTATCTATTTCATATTGCTATGAAAACATCTCCTTCAAAGCCCCCTGAGGCAAATTTGTGATTTTTGATTTTGGGCTATACAACTAAAATTGACTTGACTTGACCTGACTTCAAACAACTGGATTTATTCAAGTTTCTCGCCAAAAACTGATTTTTTACAAGATTACATTTGAGCGCCTCATGATTATAATTATATATTATATACAATCGCCCAATACTCATTTTTACGGAGTAGAGCTTGAACGCACCATAACGTGCTCTGTGCTGTCGGCAGACGAGCCGGTCGCTGTGATTACTCTGAGCAGCGTCATGGGAACGGATTACAATATAATAAGTGTCTGATTAAGTTAGTTGTTCCAAATGTTTTTAAAGTTGTTCCTCCACAGCTTATTTTGGACTTGCAGTTGTTACAGATTGAGAGCTTTATTTCTCCTTCACTCACACTGAAGAACTTGTTGTGTGTGTGTGTGAGACGCTACTGACTGTGCCGCTGTGTGCCGACGTAAAACCATCATGTGGCGGCTGTGTGTGTGTGTGACTGGCAAAAAACGGATATACAGTATGAGACTGCTGAAAACCAGCCGGCTGCTGATTGACGGTGCGTCTCTAGCTGTTAGTTTAGGAAGCGCTTGATTTATGCAGCAGTCTTTTCTATGAGAGGAGCATTTTGAACATCAATATCGCAGTCGATCACGTTCATTTAATTATTGGGATGCCAAAATCGTGATGCGATTAATATTCGATTAATTGTGCAGCCCCTAGTCTCCATGTCTTCCGAGTTAAAACTATGTGCAATGTGTAATCTTTCACTGGGTATATGAGGTGAAGGGTAAAGCCAGTGTGCCACAGGGATGGGTTACAAAAAAAGCTGATGGATGGATGTGATTGCTCTAAGTATGAAGCGTTCTCTCTTGTAGGCTGTGCTCCCACATTTAACCACCGGAACTGGCTGGATTACACATATTCAAAAACTGCCACTGGGCCATTTTGACCCCCCATAGACTTTAAATTTTTTTTTTCCTGCAGGACAAAGGTGTGGCATACAGACTGATGTTGAATTGTGTCCCCACACTTTAGCTCTTGTGTTAAGGGGCACTTATTGTTGGCTTTGAAACCCTCCAGCACAGTGTTACAGTAATAGGAAATTTGGAGAAATGTGCATGAGTGTAGGGAGTCTTTGCATTGCTATGAGATCTGAGTATGTGGTGTGTGTGGTTATGGAGAGGTGTCAGTTAAGCAGTGTGTAGCGTCTGTATATTAGATATTCGCACACCTTTTATTTTGCAAAGAACAGGAGCCGGTCACACCAGCTCTTCAAGTTCAAACTTAACCTGGTTAGAAAGTGGTCACAAAGGGGACATTTACACATCACTAAATTCAAACAGGTTGCACCACACAAACTAGTTCTTTTGTAGAGAGTAGTTGTTAAAATATGTACATCTTGTAGTGACTGCCAAGTGTTAACTGTTCACCAACTGAAAAAACAACAACGTTAGCCAGCTAATATAAAATTAGTTTAGAGTAAAGAGTTAAATAAATCATAAAAAATATGGATGACATATCTGGCCCAATGCTTGAAAAACAATGCTGTCTGATAAAAATGTCACTTTTAAAAAAATTATATTTCACAAAATAACATAGCATAGAAAATAATATACCAATAATGTTACCTAAATGACCTAGATAATAACATTTGCTAGGTTAGCATAGTTAGATATTTCCTATAGGAATATGTGCACTCTAAACTGCCTTAATACTAGTCCCAAACACATATTTCTCTGGTACGTATACTGTACATCAAAAAATACAACTGCTATTTCAAAGCAGTTTCAATTTTAATATATTGTTTGACCCCTAAAACTGTTTTTGATTAAATAAAGTTTAAATATATTAATAAAAAAGCTAGCTATTAGTTACTAAGACATTAGGAAGGACTTTACACTAAAAACTGTGATGGACTTGTGAATAGCAGGTGCAACCTAGTTTAGATGGCCAGAGATGGTTGGGCAAGTTTGGCAGGATATGAGCGGCAACTATTATTTAATTAAAGAAATACAAAAGGCAGGCTTCATAATCAGAATAAGTTAACTTCTAAATACATTTGTTGTGTAATCAGAAAGGGTGCCAGGTTGACTGACTGTGTGTCTATGTGGACTACAGAATGTGGGCTAATTGTGAGGATAAAGTGACTCTTGTGTCCAACAACTGAAGCGGTTCTGTGCAAATGGCCAAACATGCTTGGCGTGGGGGCCGAAGACTTTGACACCAGTTTCCATGTTTAGTTTTCTAACACTGCGATGGAATAGGTGTGATGCCTTCCAGCTTTTATTGAAGCTTCATCCTTTAAGCTCGGTTTGGTCTGCAGTTCACCAGCTTTGCCGCTCTTATACTTTGGTAATTGGGCTCTACAGTTCACAGATTACTTGAGTGCAATTCTATTTAATGTGTGAGAAGGAGCAGCAAAACAAGAAGCAGACATATTGCATTCTGGAGGGGCTCCAGACAAATGGATACAGTCAGCACTACTAAAGGCATCTTACTTAATGGGAGCATTCATGTAGTAAACAAGAATAGGTTATGATAGTGTTACATCTGAAGGAGACTTTTGGCCTTGCTGACTGAAAACAGATTTAGGAAAGTAGACCACCATCTGCAGAATAAAGACTAGGTATAACCTTTTACCACTTTGGTGTAGAGGTATATTCCTGTTCTTAGGTCGGAGCAATCTGTTTTGACGTGCCGCCCAGAAAATATTCTATACATGTTACAACTATCTATTAGGAGATTCCAGCGGAGGGAAATTCTTTCTCAAGGTTATAAAAAAAGCTTTTGATCCAGTTGTAGATGGATGATAGCGTGCAAAAACAGACATCTTAATTTAAAGTCATGCTTCTCTTTCCTTTGACAACCGGTCCTTTTATTTTAGTTTTGCCTTCTTTTTAGGGGTTCAAGCCCTGAAGGGGCGCAAAACCCTATTGTTAAAGGTTGAAATGTTTAACTTTGAGAAGTCATAACTCCTACGCCGCAAGTCTGATTCACACAAAACTTGGTACAGACCTCCATCTCCGTTCACTTTACAAGAAAGCCTCTTGGACCGCTAAAGTCCGCCTGACTAGATTTTCCGCCATTTAAATTTTTTTTGAAAACACATTTTTGACATCTCCTGACTGATTTGTACCAAATTTTCGGCGGATCATCATTATTGAACTAAACTTAGCACAAGTTATCAAACACTTAACTCCACAACCATTGGGCCAGTCATCACGAAACTTGCAGGGTACGTCCACATAGTAAGTACCTGAAACAAAGTTTTATTCAAATTGACCACCAGAGGGCGCTACAAATGCAACAGATTTTGGTCGTAAATGAATGAGTGTCTGTCCAATTGTAATGTAACCTGTTAGTTATCTTTAACGCAGGTGTCTGTAAATTTTCTTCTTATGTTTTATACTGATTGTAGATCAAGACAGAGGATCCACGATGCCACTTTAAAGGTCCCATATTGTAAAAAGTGAGATTTTCATGTCTTTTATATAACAAAGCATGTTTAAGTGCTATATAAATACTGTGAAAGTATTCAAACACTCAATCCATGGAGAAATACACACAGCCTGTATTCAGAAACTGTGCATTTGAAACAAGCCGTTCGTCCATCTGTGATGTCACAAATCTACAATATTTAGAGCATTTCACAGTTTTAAACGTAAACATGCTAAATGTGTCCCAGTTTATTTCCTGTTGCAGTGGATGTGAATGACATCAGCTGATAGGATGCAAACATGGACCCAAGCTGTTGCCTAGCAACGTAATTCTGTTGCCATTCTGTTGAAATGCGCTAAAACGGAGTGTTTCATACAGAGCATGAATACAAGTATATTCAGACAGACAGTATAAGAAAAATAATGTGTTTCTTGAGCATTAAAGCATGTAAACATGTTCTAGTAGAAACACAAAATACAAACATGAACCTGAAAATGAGCATGATATGGGACCTTTAAAAGAAGCTTGAAAGGGTGACTCCACAGCACAGGCACAGTGTTGGTTCAGAATAAGAAACCAACAAGATAAGAAGATAGATTTGTGGTATTTTTATTCATTTATAGCCTAATGACATCGGACACTCTGTACACACATCGTTAAATATGCAGAATATAGATTATTTTTGTGAACCCCCAACCTTAAAGTTCAAACTGCGCCTGTGCTTCACATATGTGTTTTCAAGCAGAACAGAGCATGTACGCTGCAACCACAGACCAATCAGCAGCCAAGACCTTTTTGAGCTCGTAACGCAAGAGGCATTTAGTCAAGGTGACACCTTGTCGGTCATCCAACCCCAACCAATTGCCATGCCACTCTGGGTCAGCTAATCCAGAGGTCAACACCCCCCCATCCCCTTTAGAAGCCTCTTACCACACATAATGTACACCTTGACGCTAAAAGAATTGGCACACTTGAAAATGAATGAAAGTTAACATCATACAAATGCAGATGCTTTGCAGGCACGCATTCCTGTTCATAAATCAGGTATGTTTTGGTTCTCTGTATTTTTTTTCCCCCTGTACTTATTGATTTTATATAACTAGGATATGGATTTAACTTAGAAAACCAAGTGAGAAAAGTAAAACTGAACAGAAACTGAATCTCTATTTGGTTCTTATTTGATTTAGGTTAATTCATCTGAAAATAGGAGAAGATGAAAGTCATTGGCAGTCGGGAAGCAGACGGACACGTATCTGTAACAAACAGTCACAAGAACAGCGAGGTTTCACAATATCAAGCATGTTTTATACATGTACGAACTTACAAAGGTCCTGTTCGATATGTTTTCCGAGTGTTTGACTAAGCCCGTTGAAACCCACTGATTCAATTGAAATGTACAAGTGGGCACCAGCCTTTCAGTGACTGAAGGCCACTTGCCTTTTGAAGTCTAGAAAAAAAAAAAAAAAAGGGAATGACATTTTCAGGGGACTTGGTTTGTGTCATTGAGTATCAAGTGTTGTTGCTGCAGTAACATCTCTTAGGGCTGTAAGAACCGCAAATTATAGTTCTGGCTACAAGTAAACCAGAGCCCGGCTTTGGTACTTAGAGCCTGCATGACGCAAACAAGCTCTTGAGATGTTTCCAAACACTGGTTTGGACTAACTGCCTCTCACAAGAGAGATCAGCTTTAATGACCGTCTATTACTGATGGGGTTTGGTTCCGATAAGCTCCGACGCTAACGCATCTCTTATCGAACCTTTTGTCTCTCCTCGTGTTGGCAAAGACCAATGTTGAAAACATGCAGCTAACGGTAGCAGCTTTCTCCGTTTGAATCTTTGACTTGTAGTTATATAGAACTTTAGTTACTTGCAATGATGAAAGCTAAAGTTAATGAGATTCAATAAGGGATTCAAAAGGATTCCGATTTGATAAAAGGCCATCAAACTAGGGATGCACCGATACCACTTTTTTCAGACCGAGTACAAGTACAAGTACTTAGATTTGGGTACTCGCCGATACCGAGTACCGATACAAGTACTTCTCTGTTCCAAAAGACCCTCGTTAACAGCCAGCTGGAGGGTGTGAGCGACACACGGCAGGCTGGGGAGTCCTGCATACGAGGCGGTGCGCCGCAAGCGGCTCTAGGTCGGCTTGGAAAGGCTCGGGGCGAAGGTGCTTCGCGCGGCCGTGGCCAAGGCGTCACCGGGGCAGACTGTCCTCAGTGCGCCCCAACAGCGTCGTGCCCCAAGGGCGGGGCTCGGCCCACGTAAAAGGCGCAAGGGGTCTGCGGCGATGTCAGAGGATGCAAGCAAAACCCCGTGGCGCAATGAAAGTGAAAGCCGGTGCGCGCCCCCTGAGGTGGGATCCCAGCACCGTCGGGGAGGTGGAGCGTGAGCGTGTGCAATAGGGCCCGAAAGATGGCGACGTTAACGTCACGCTGCCGTAAAGTGGTATCGGTGCCGTTTTGCGAGTACGTGTACGTGTACGAGTACATGAGCACAGTATCTGACCCAATACCCGATACCCGATACTGGTATCAGTATCGGTGCATCCCTACATCAAACCCCAACCCTAGTAACTGATAAGTAATCCTCCCATGCTCCCATTGTTGTAGTTCTGTGTAGTGTAGTGCAACGTGTTGCAAGGGTCATTGTTCCAAACAGTTTAACTCCTTTTTAGTGGCAGTTGTTATAAAGCGTGACAATTAAGTGCAGGCCATAAATTGTTCTATTGTTTCCTGAGTCAAACTGACGCAACAGGTTAATGTATTACAAGCGTACATTTCTCTCATGGGCCCATGTAAAATGGAAGTCAAATTAACCAATGGCGTTCAACAGTACACATAAACTGATAGGGCTGGAACGATACACCGATCTCCCGAACCAATACTATCACGATACTTGGGTGGCGATTCGATATGTATTGTGATTTTTAAGTATTGCGATTCGATATTATGATTTATTGTGATTTTTGTTAACTTTTTTAACACTAGACCATGGGGAAAAGTTGAACCATACACTTCTGGGACTTTTGCTTTGGAAACTATCTAAATGAATCCAGTAAAAATGTTTGATTTTCAGCATGTATGTAGTCAGAGATGTCCTGGAGTCAAATATATCAGTCATTGTCAGGCATTAGTTATCAAAAAAAATTTCAGCAACCCAAAAATCAAAGAATAAAGACATTTCCCTCACAAATTAGTGGTATTTTCTATTTCATTTATAAGGGACATGTACTATTTATATGTATATTTGATACTTTTTGTGAATATAATCCATCAATCTTATTTCCATATATGTATTTTGTATATACAGTTCCCTTTGTTAACACCTTATTTTGAAAACCAGACGTAGTCACACGTGTATACTTCCTCTAACTTCTCCAAGTCCGTCGCTAGCTCTCCCGTCAGCTCCGTTTTCTTTATACATCCATGGTCAGCTCCATCGGGGCCGTTTGAATGCATTTAACATAAATGTCAGTATATGGGTGCTCTACAGTCGTAGCGTCGGCCCATTTGACCACGGAGATGAGAGCGACGGCACGTTACCGCGATATCAGAATGCTAGCTATCCATGACAGAGTTAGCATGCAGCTTTAGCCGTGATGTTTAGCTCTGCTTTTCCTGCAATGTGTGAAACCCAAAGTGTTTCCATCCTTTACTGGATGTGTAGTGTTTACCACTGGATTTAACATGTGAGGGTGCAGGTCGTATCCACGCTGACCCTCTGACGTTTTGTACTTTATCATTTCGGTTTGCTGCCGTTTGTTTTGGTTGACGGATACGGAACGGATACGGAACGGATCTGACGTACGACTACAACAACAAAGCAGTAACTTCCTTCTACCTCCGCATAGACTCAAATGAAGCAAATATATAGATTCTGGAATTATAAAAACTATTTCAAAATCGTAAAAAAAAAAAAAAGAAATCGTGATACAGGTAAATTGATTTTTTTCCCGACCCTAATTGAAAGCATACATTTCTTTCATGAGCCCATGTAAAAGGGAAGTCAAATTAACCATAGCGTTCAACAGTACACATAAACTTATTTTTTTCATTACGTTTTTCGATACATTTTGATGGGCTTGCATCCCTGATGCTCACACTGGTCTGTGCCTTTGTTGCGTGCGAGCTCTCTGAATTAGAAACTTGATCTGCAGAGGGCACAGTCCTCATGTTCACTGCCTGCACTTCCCTGCATGCTTGACTGTCTGGAGTTGTCTGGGCTGAGAACGGGTAATCCCTCCAGAATGTTGGAATTAATCTTTAGCTGATATCCAGCTCATCCACCGCTGCATGTAGAGAGTCAGGTTCCTCCCAGACAGTGTCTCCTTCACTGCCAACTGCTTATATCGTGTGTTAGAAATGATGGTAGACGAGAGAATAGCTGATGATAATGACCGATTTATACGATTCAGAACTTTTGTTGATCAACACCAGACTACGTGAAAAGGATTTTAAATATTAATGGTAACACTTTAGTTTGATGCAGAGAGTATAAAATAGAAAATATTTTCAATGTAATAACGGGCTGTCAAAATTGGCGTTTGAATATTCGTTCTAAAAAAAAAATAAGTTTGAACTATTAGAATATATATTTTTGCGCATTATGTCCATGACATCGTCACGGCTGGAGGGAGATGGCCTGAAAGTTTCCTACTTGCTGTTGTCTATATTGTATGTCATTTCCGGTAAATATCACCATATAAAACACGTGTTAAACGTCAGAAGATAGCAAGTACTACTCACCCATCTTTTAAGTGGTTACGTCTCCAGTCTGATCTTGAGCTCACAGCTGATTGGTACGTGGTTTGTTTACATGACGTGACGTAACGCTGTTGGACGCGGTGTAACTCTATCAGTGGCCGAGTTCTATGCCATCACATTACATTTCACTTTCAATTCATAGTAATTTTCATATTCAAGTATCTTTTTAAAAAAAAAAAAGTAAAGTAACTTGTCTATCTTGCCCAAGTCGTCTTCATTTGACTCCGAAGTTGCAATTGGAGGATCGGTTAGCTTAACATTTTTCACAGCGCCATATTTGTGGCCATTTTTCTGTCACTATTTTTCATTGATATGTATCTAAGTAGCTATGAGCTGTTTTTTTTCCAGCTGGTGGGGGGGGACGGCCAAAAAACAGATTTCTTTGAATTGCAGAAAAAACGGGGAACGAGGCTGAACTGTCCAACCAAACAATGGGTTGTGTAAGCGCTTTTTTTTCACGTCTTGTTATTTAAGTTCAATTATAACTTTTGGCTTTGACAACAAGCTCTTTTCTGTGCTTTGCAGAGTGCAAAAAAAACAACAGTGTATGCCATACTGCCCAGAAGTCCAAGCTACCCTCCATAATCCATAAATCAGATTAAATTAAATAGGAGACAGTTAGACCGTTTCAGCATCTTCCAGCACCTGCACCGTCACACGCACTGTGTGTGTGTGCAGTGGTCATCGCTCCTGTAAAAATAGCTAGGCTAGCTAAAACAAGCCCAAGGATACAAAGAAGCTGTCCCAAAAGGAAACTAATGCTTGTAGTTCCCCCCAACGGTGTGATAATGCGGTGTGCGCTGGTGGAAAATTAATTTGGATCTCAGTGCTCAATTAATTCCCAACTTTAGTTGTTTGTGTTTAGATACAGAGCTGTTAAGTGTCACAGACACTGCTGGAGAGTACGGTTTCATGTTTGCCACCTACAGACTGAATGGCTGCTGTTGTATTGCGTAGGGGATACAGAGTAAATAAGGATTCTTTAACTAGAGTTAAAGAGCTTTAAAGAGGACAGCGTTCACAAAGCTGGTGAGTTCAAAGCACCTTAATTTTTCCTCCCTCAACCCAGTATTGATTACTTGTTGGTAGTAATAGTGCTTACTCAAAAGTACTAATTACATATCGGTATTCTGATAATTAAATGTCCGCGTAGACATGCTGTTTGTGTTTGCATGCGATGAGCTCCATTTCCTGTTATTGAATTCCCATCATTCATTCATTGAATCTCAGCTCTGTGCACTATAGAGTTCTGTGAGGTTTAAAGGAACAGTGTAACATGAAGGGGGATCTATTGGTAGAAATGGAATATGATTTTTATGTTTTCTTTAGAGTATAATCACCTGAAAGTAAGAATGGTTGTGTTTTTTTGTTACCTTAGAAAGAGCCGTTTATATCAACATAGGGAGCGGGTCCTCTTCACGGAGCCGGCCACCATATTTCTACAGTAGCCCAGAACGGACAAACCAAGCACTGCCTGCTAGATAGCGCCATTCACGTTTTCGCGTCGGCCACTGTAGTTCTCCTACGCCCCTTGGCACACGGGAGAAGTTTCAGTTGCGATCCGCAACCTCGCCGCTAGATGCCGCCAGATCTTACACAAGTGTCAGGAAGTGACCTGATGGACATGATACCGTTTACATGGACACACAGTCATAAATGAAAGGTGAAACTGTAAAGGTAAACAACACAAAAAGGAAAGCTATTAAGAGAATAAAAAATCTGCAAGCTCATCAATTGGGCTACTGTAATGTCAGATAGAGCTCATGCAGGACTGTAGTTCTTGAAACTGATTTAATGTGTAGCAAACTGGGGACTTTCTCTTCTGTTATGAAAACACCTCTTGTAGTTTGGCACTTCCTGAAATACATTTGGGAACGGTTAGGCTGCGTTCGCACTAGATCAGGCGTTGCGTCGATTGACTGTAGGGTTGTGCGGCGCTGTGGGAGAGTCACATTAACAGCCCATTAACTGCGACGATGAATGTCTTTTGTTCCCTTGTGGCTGGGCCGTACAGCTCTGGATCGGCGGTTACGTTATTGGCCACGTCGGGTTGCATTTCTCTAAAAGTTGATTCTATAACTACTTTTCCGCTGCGGGCTGCTGCGTTTTCTTTCAGCACCCCCTGCGGCAGCCGCAGACCAAACGCACTACCCCCATTCAAAATGAGTGGGATAACCTTCGCCTCATCTGGTGTGAATACCGCCTTAGTTATTTGGCTACAGCATTGCTACTGTTTTAGCACTCTATTCCCTATTAAATGTTCATCCTAAACTATGCTTTTCTTTTCCATGTGTGCAAGTTCTAAAGAAAATTAGGGCCGTCAGTCGATTAAAATATTAATTAATTAATCGCATGATTGGCACATTTTGTTTCATCAGTTTTTTTCTGTTATATTTATTATTGTAAATCAATTAACAACACAGGAAAATGACAAATATTGTCCAGAAACCCTCACACGGTACTGCATTTAGCATAAAAAATGTGCTCAAATCATAACATGGCAAACTGCAGCCCAACAGGCAACAACAAGGGACCCCTTTGAAAATGGCCATGCCAGTTTTCCCCCCAAAATTTAGCGCACATTTGGAGCGTTATTTAGCCTCCTTCACGACAAGGTAGTATGACATGGTTGGTACCAATTGATTCCCTGCTACAGCCTCCGAAAAATCGAATGCGTTAATGCGCTGAATAAATTAGTGTTGTTGAAACAAATTAGCATCAACGCTTTATCGTGTTAACTTCGACAGCCCTAAAAAAATGTCTTTTTGTCATCTATTTATTTATTATTTTTTTGAGGGGAAACACTAGTGCTTCCTGACTTACAGGAGAATTCTTTGGCACTCATTAAATTTGCTGTTGAGTCATTGTACAATCCCGCGGAGGGGCTTTGCTGTCCGTTTGAAAATAGCATCCTGTAAGTCAAATACTTGTGTCCACAAGTCCGTAGGAACTGAAGTTTTAGCTACAATTGAACTGAAGCCGTTTGTCCTCCATTTGACCTCCTCTTCACTGCTCAACTTGAACCGACCGAGGAGTTCGAGTGACCTTTTCACAAGGAGGATGACTCCTAATATAGATCTCAAGGGGCATAGCGTCTTAGCTTAACCTGCGCCTCCGGCAGGCCTCACTCATCTCGTTCTGCCCATCACTTCCATGTGTCACCGCTTCAATAGTTCAACATCGTGACTTCATGCGAGGACAGACCTTTGCTCTTCCATTGCCACGTCCACAGATTTGTAAGAAGATATTTAGAAGAAGGATTTAGTGCCACAAACTAAGACAGAATTACCTTTTTAAGGTGCATTGTCATCCACATTGGTGAATTTTAGCTTGTGTGATGTATTTTGTCTCTGGCCGTTTAATTTGACGAGAGATTTCTGATAGACAAAAGCTGCTGCGTCTACTGCCCGCGCTGTTAAATGAAGATGGGCATCTATTCATCTGCCCGGGTTTTGCCTGGCTAACTATTTTATTAACCGTATTAAATCATGTTAGTGCGTGCAAATAAGTAAGTATTGTCTTTATTCTGTGTCCAAGCCATCTACTTGTGGAAAGTGTACATCAGAATATAGAAAAGAAATGACTCATAAGGTTACAGAGGTCCCCCAGGACAAGATAGAGAAAGTTGCAAAGGGAAAGGTCACGTTGGCCGCCCTGCTTTTGTACGGCTCTGACAAGGATGAACTGCCGCCGCGGTACTCCTTTTTTTCGTGGAAACAAGAGGAAAAGACAAACCCACAGAAACATCGAGTCTGGCAGAACAAGCGTGTCACTCGCGACCTCTCGTCCGTGCGTATGAATGCGTCATGAATGAGGCACATTGACTAATTCCTATATTAATTAAATATTGAAATGTTGAAAGTTTCTGATCAATAGACATTGATTTTTTTTTTTCCTTCCCCAAAGTCAATACGGAGTTCTATATTTGCACAACAGACCTTTGGCATGTCATTCACGTTGTTTTTCCAGACCTCTGACACATGTCTGGATGGAGTAAAAAGCTCCGCTGCGCTGGTGAAAACACCACAGAGGGTGGGATAGTTTATCTCGGCGATGCTGGCTTAGGTCTGACTCGTGCCCACAGCTCAATGACACTTCTAATGTTAATATCCCTTCCACTCGTTTGTAGTCTGTGGGCAGCTAACGTGAGCACCAGCAATGACCGCCTTTTATGATTTATGAGGCCGCTGATTGATCGCTCTACGGCGGAGATAAATGGGATTGTGGTTAGTCAGCCAGTGAGCCGGGCCTTATGTGCGTTTGTATCTGCATTTCTGTGCGAAAGCATCAACCCCCCCCTCTCCTGCAGTCAAACATGACCCTTTCAGCGTAGCCATCATAAACTCCAACATAAAAGCTTTTGATTGATTACTTAGTGACAGTTATATGTCCTTTGTCATCAGTGAGCTGGCTATTCCCAGGTGATTGATTATTTTTTACGGAGCGTCTATATGCATCCAGGTGAGGATAGTCACACGGCAGCCATTCGGCTATTTAAACTAGGGATGCACCGATACCAATACTGGATCGGATATACCCGGGGCGATACTGACTCAGATAGCTGTCGGTTTGACCGCTTTGTTGCTGCATTAAAAAGGTTTAAACTTGAATTGTAATTCCTGTTAATTTTGAATTAGATTTTTTTACCAAGTTGCTGGTATACGATTTATTATTTGAATAAAGTATAACAAGTCAGTAAATGTATATCTATGTATTTATTTGTTACATTTCGTTTTACCAAGTTAGGAAAACAGCATTTAAGTCAAGCCTGATGTTGTCTCACACATACCCGAATGATCCCAGACACTTCCACACAGTGAGGCATACAGCTTATTAATTAAACACTGGTATCGGATCGGTACTCGGTATCGGCCGATACCCAAAGCTTAGTAGGGATGCACCGATACAAGTATCGGGTATCGGGTATCGGGTCCAGTACTGTGCTCATGTACACGTACTCGCAAAACGGCACCGATACCACTTTACAGCAGCGCGACGTTAACCTTCGGCACCATCTTTCGGGTCCTCACGCTCCACCTCCCCGACGGTGCGGGTGTGACGGGCCGGTGGTGTGCCCGACCCCACTGGGCGGGGTCCCACCTCAGCCGGCGCGCACTTTCAGTGCGCCACAGGGTTTTGCTTGCACCCTCTGACTTGCGCGTGCGTTAGACTCCTTGGTCCGTGTTTCAAGACGGGTCGGGTGGGTTGCTGACATCGCCGCAGACCTCTGGCGCCTTTTACGTTGGCCGCGGCACGACACGGTTGGGGCGCACTGAGGACAGTCCGCCCCGGTCAACAGTCGCACCGGGAGCAGGGAGCCCCGTCACGGTGCGGTGTAAAGCTGCGGCCGCGAGCCACCTTCGCCCCGAGCCTTTCCAAGCCGACCTTGAGCCGGTCGCGGCGCACTGCCTCGAATGTGGGACTCCCCAGCCTGCCGTGTGTCGCTCACACCCTCCAGCTGGCTGTAACGAGGGTCTTTGGCACAGAGAAGTACTCGTATCGGTAGAAAAAAAAAAGTGGTATCGGTGCATCCCTAATTCTTAGGCAAGTTCTGGAGTTACAAGGAGCATCTTTTTTTATGATTCCTAAGCAGATTTATGGATGTTTATTTACAATGGACACACAGAGATAATGGTATCAAGTGGGAGTATTGACTCCAGGAAGATGTGCTCCCTCCACTTCAACTCCCCTGCACCCCCCCTCCCCCCAAACAGTCTCACTGCAGCCGATTAGGTTCACACTCGAGTACCATTGCTGTGTTCAGATCTGCCCAAACAAATCGTACCGAGAGGGAAATCAAACCAGAGAACGATTCAACTGGGCTTGACGATGAATGCAGGTTTAAAACCGCCCTGAGACTCTGTTGTATTTCAGAACAGGTTCTTGTCCAATGCCAGAGGATGGCTCACGCACCTTCTGCTGTGAAATAAATAGCTTGTCAGGCAAGAAAAAAGACGCAAGGGGGGGGTTGATTCTGTAATCGCAAATCACCACCATGGCTGCAGTATTTTATGCCGCCAGTTTTTCATTTCAGCGGGGTATTTATAGTAGTAGGACTGCTGATGTAAATAAGCACAGCTGCAGTTCGGTTAATTTGTATGCAGTGCTGCTAATTAAGACCCACTGTAATACGGGACTGTATTAAACATATCTCAAAAGGAGGTGTGTTTTCTGCCACAGAACTCAAAATACTAGTTGACGAAACCAATAAATATGTTTGGATGTTCCAAATGGTTATACAATTAAGTACTTCAGCACTTTTCACACATCTCTTAATTTGCCACTGCAGTAATTCTGTTTTGATCACTGAAGTCATTCTAATTGTTCGTCCCTCCGTGTGTGTGTGTGCCCGATGCAGTTTCCTTTGCCACAGTGGCCGAACTACAATTAGAAATGAGGTTCGGTGGCCATTTGTATACATTTTTTATTCCATCATATTGCAAAGGAACCACCAATTGTACACTGGAGAAATGTTGTTTTTAGCATCACCACTTTTCTGTTATTTTGCTAGCACAAAGCCTCTGAGCCTTGATGCACCTAAAAAAGATAACTTCTATATTGTTTTAACTTCTGAGGAAATGGTTTTCATTCTATAAAGTGCAACACACACCGCCCGAACTGCGGAGTGATGTGCAATTTGCCTCATGTGAAGTGATGCCCGTAGTACAGTCTGAATGCATACTACAGAAGAATTAGTCTAGGTACACTAGCCGGGATGTTCTTAATTTGATGTGTTAAATCAGGGGTCAGCAACCTGCGGCTCCGGAGCCACATGCAGCTCTTCAGCCCCTCTACAGTGGCTCCCTGTGGATTTTTAAAAATGGAAACGGAAAACAGTTTTTTTGTTTACATTTTCATTTTTATTTATCATTGTTGTAGGTCTATGGTACGACGGTACGACGGAGTATAAGGACCACATTGAGACCATCAACCATCATTGAGAATAAAGACATAGGTTTACGAGAAAAAAAGTCGTAATATTATGAGAATTAAGTCAGAAGTTTACGAGAAAAAAGTCAGAAATTTACGAGAAAAAAGTCGTAATATTATGAGAATTAAGTCAGAAGTTTACGAGAAAAAAGTCAGAAATTTACGAGAAAAAAGTCGTAGTATTATGAGAATAAAGTCATAATATTATAAAGTAGTAATTTTACGTGTTATTTTCTTTTTTTCTCGTAAAGTTATGACTTTATTCACGTAATAGTACGACTTTTTTTCTCATAAAGTTATGACTTTATTTCCGTAATATTACGACTTTTATTCTCATGAAGTTATGACTTTATTCTCGTAATATTACGACTATAAAAACTCGTAATATTATGACTTTATTCTGTAAATCTCAGATTTTTTCCCCCTCAATATGACCCTAATACTCCGTAGTACATTCGCACTTTGGCCCTCACTGCATTAGACTTATATACTATATACTTAAGAGTAATAGACTATAAACTGTGTTACCTTCATCACAATGCTCAAATGTTTTGCGGCTCCTGACAGATTTTTTTTTTTTTTTTTTTTGCCTAAAATGGCATATATATATATTAGATTTAAAAACAATCACAATATATATATATATCTTATAATAACTTTTAAGACAAAATCATACATTCCATGCATTTGTGTTGCAGGCGTACATCCAAGAGCTTAATTGGGTATTTGGAATGGGCTCTTAACTCTGCCACTTGTAATGGCTCAGCAAGAAACAATAGACAGCCAAGTGTAGCTTCATTTGAATTGTCCTCTGAGAGTCTCATTTACCCAGACGCAGCCTATAGACTTGGCTCATGATTCCCCTGCAGCCTAATCCAAAGAGCTCCAGCTTATTGATACCGTTAACGGGCATGTTAAAACAAGTCCTTTCATGCTGCGAGCAGAAACGTCGCTTTGAGGTACAAATTAGTTCTATGTGTGATCGGCTCCTGGCTGAGGGGTGTACAGCGCACTTCACTAATTGATATGAATTGATTTAATTATCATGTTTGTGTTTACTTTCAAGGCACTACACGTTGTAGGCTAGTAATTCCGATTGAACGCTTGTCCCCGTGTCATAACCCCACAGCAGGGGAACGCGCCTCGGTTTATGGCTGCCGGACATAAATGACGCGTAGCGCTCGGCGCTGCAGTGGTGCGTTCGTCCTCGGAGGGCTCGGTCACTTGCGCTTTCACTCGCACTCTCTTCTCCTTGCCTCTTTCAGCTTTCAACTTCCCCCATTCCAGTAGAAGGTTACATTGTAGTCAAGTCACAGCTCACGTCACAGCATTTTTTACCATGTGGTGATTTTTAAAGAACGGGACAACATCGTGTTGGTTTTTGTTTTGACATGTGATCTTATTGATCATGTTTTAATTGAACCCGTGGGGACTGATTATTTTCTACCACTCTGTCCTGGCATTTTTACAATTATACCAGTTGGCCCAAGGGTGTTTTCCATTATTTGTCCATGTGTCACAAGTGATATCTCAGACATGGCTGACTGGACTTTGAAAGCACTTAGAGGAATGATGCATTTTATCGTTGCATGTCGGGGGGGGGGTTACTAAAGCCTGTGGCCATAACAGGAGAAGGGTTTGAAAGAATCTTATAGCATGTGCATGCTCTTTTCCAGCAACTCCCTTCATACTATAATGAACTTATACCCCATAGAGCCACTATGTGACGCCCATGTCTATAATGCATTATAAACATCATGTAAAGTAAAAGAAATATCATTAAATCTATGCAAGAACAACTCGCAAAATATCTTTTTACTTTACTTAAAGCACACAATGACCTCTTAGAGTGACTTATAATCACATTATAATGCATTATAACAGTGATTATAATGCATTATGAAAAAAATGATAAGGTATTATAACTATGGGAATTACAATACATTACCTTGCAGGAAAATGTCAGTGCCAGCAATCATTAAGTATTATGATACTTGACCTTATGATGTCAAGTATAATAATACTTAATTACAAGACATAATACATAATTTACAAGACAACTAACGTTAGTCTAACGTAGTTTTAAAATGTTTCTCCTTATGTTTTCATTTATGAAAAGACACCAAATGAACACTGTAGGTGGACTACTGGATTACTATCGGCAGATTATTTAACAGCGTTTGTAAAGGAATGATTCTGTCCAAAGCTGTTTGATCACTATCAGCTGTTTGATCACTATCAGCTGTTTGATCACTATCAGCAGTTGATCGCTATCAGCTGTTTGATAACTATCAGCTTTTTGATAACTATCAGCTGTTTGATCGCTATCAGCTGTTTGATCACTATCAGCTGTTTGATCGCTATCAGCTGTTTGATCACTATCAGCGGTTTGATCACTATCAGCGGTTTGATCACTATCAGCGGTTGATCTTTGTGTTATTGCTCTACCGTTTATACTGAAAATGAGGACAGAAGCAGCAGGTTAAATTACTGTTCATTTAACTTGAATAGAAGTTGGTTTATTATATTTTGTGTTAAATATTTCACTGCCTTGTATCTTGAGAACTGAATCAGCAGGTCATGCAGTTGCACTTTTTATTATTTTCTAATAAAAGGTGTATGTATTTGCCATTAATCGTTGTTTTCTTGTTTCTATCCATAATTAATTTATCCCTGATTCCCTTACAAGGAAAACTTTGAGGAATCCTGACTTGCTCTGTCCAGTATCACATATTTATTTCACAGTCACACTGACTGAATTTTTGGCAAAAAAAGTTACTGTATTGATTTGAAGTCATTGAATCGTATCGTATCGCTCTAGATGAGCCAAATATCATCCTTGAATCGTATCGGAACCATGGAAATCGTATCGTATCGTTATAAAAATGTATCGTTACACCCCTACTATTCGATTAATTGTGCAGCCCCCGTCAGGGCACAAAATAGAAGAACAGACTGAGTGTTTTGCAGGTGAGAGGGTAGGATTATAACCTGTGCATGTAGGCCACCCACGAGGCCTGCCAAAGGCAAGACCGTGGCTAGTAATGAATAATGCAGAAACGCATTTACAAAAATAAACACAAATGTGCACTGCGGGTAAAGGGGGGGGTGAGGAAGAGGAGGAGGGCGGTGGAATTGAAGCAAACACAGGAACCACGAACACACAACTACAAATAGGTGGAGCCGATCAGATTGATGTAGATTTAAGGAGAGATTTAAGTCTGGAGATATTTAGTGTGTGTGTGTGTGTGTGTGTGTGTGTGTGTGTGTGTGTGTGTGTGCGTGCGTGCTCATGGCCACTCTCAGACCCTGCAGAATTCTCACTGAGATAATTCCCTTAAAGCAAGTGTAATGCAGCGGGTTTTCCTGAGCCATCAGCTTTTTACTCCCCTCTCCCCCCTCGCCTTTCTTCCTTTCTCATTCATTTGATGTGCTTCCTCCTAATCTTCCCCGGGCTGCCGACCTCACAGAGACAGAGGACACACTCAACCATTCAGCCATAGCTACTCATTCACATCGCAGAGAAAGCTTTCCTTGTTCAGTGTGCTTAAGTGTTTGCCCCTGTCTGTGTGTGTGTGTGTGTGTGTGTGTGTGTGCGCGCATTTTTAACAGTATAATTTGCTGCATGATATCAGAGTCACCAGCTGCTGAGGGAAGATTTTCTACATCCAATCCATTGTGGTGCTGAATTACAATCCTGTAACCGAGTGCGGTACTCTACTCAGCTATATTTTGCTCCCCATGAATGGGAACTCAGTGATTCAGCAATGAGTGTTGATGATTCAATAGCTTAAAGGAGAACGTCGCCCATTTTTCTAAGCAAAACGTGTTTCCTTCAGCCCCTCTGGGGAACCGCCAGGTCCCGACCGGCGCAGGTCACATGACCTCATACCTCGGATGCTTACGTGGCTTTGCTCCATTTTTAATGCAGTACAAGATCAAACGGAGACATGACGATAAAAATATGAAGGCACCTTGTTTGAGAATCTTTATCCCAGGGAGTTTAATAGTTGTTTTTTTTTCAAAATAATAAAGTAATTATGTCTCACAAAGTTAATATTCCGTTTAGCAAGTATTGCTCCAGACAAACAGGCATCTCCTGCCGTCGCCAAGGTAGCGTTTATTTTTAGATTGTTTACCCCAAATTTTTTGCATCCTCTGAACTCAGAAATCTGTTAAACGGAGCCCCTTCCGTCTGAGTCGTGAGCATTTAGTCATTCCCTCGCAGCCACATATTTTGTTTGTTGTCATCGTTATGGTTGATGTAGCATATGTGCGCTCGTCTTCATCCCCTGCCATAAAACCCAGCTAAAATCAGAGTCAAATTGGTGGCTGTTAGTGAAACTAAAATAAGCATCTGCAAAGCAGTCGCCGGAAATTGTTTAAGTCGCCTGAATAGAGACAGTCAAGCTGTTTGCATTATGCCAGATTCATGTCTGTTTATGACACTGAAAACAGTGCATGGAGAATAGCAAACCAAGTTACATAAGATGCTTGTTATCTGACACAACTAGGCCTGGTCATTCTGGCTCTGATAATAAAATTACAGTGAGCAGCAATAAATGGAAGTAAAGCAGGCACATAGCAAGTGGTTAGAGTCGCAAGACCGGCAGGGAAACTCCACATTAGAAAGGTCAATCAGCGATGCTTTGGTGCCTTTGAATCAAACACTTCACACTAACTGCGAGGAGCATTTTGGGGGCACTTTCAAAAGCCAACATTTTGTTTGCTTTAATCGAACTCTGGTGTGGTTCGATTGGGCAGTCGTGAACGCAGTAATCATACTCTGGTGTAGACCAAAACAATCAAGAAATGGACGCACAGACGGCCTTCGTTTTGGTTAGCATTGAAACGGTCCCAGACCACCTCTCGCAAGCGGTCACGGACCGTTTCCAAGCGAACCAAAATGAATGCACTTAATTCAGGTGAAGAAGAACTTTTTTTTAAGTCTTATTTTGATTCAATGATTTGTACATTAGCAGGAATGTAGCACAACATGGAAGTGAAAGGAGTGCTCTGTTTATTTAAATGTGAAAGTGCAATTAAAATATTTTCTAAAATCAATGAATAATTGTGATTTCAATATTGATCAATAATTTTGGAATAGCATTTCTATCCCCGCCAGTTGTGAAATCACCGTTAATAATGACAAAGGGTCTGTTGTTGACTGGGTGCGAGACCCTATTCAAGAGAGTCTGTGTCACTAAACTGGTGGCCAGTGCAGTTGGCAAGGAAGTGGAGGGTGGGGCCGGGTTGTAAATGGAAGCTGTTTGAAAATAGTCTCCCAGACACGATGCGTCACCACAGCCAGACCACATCACAGCTCCCTGCTTCTTCTCCCTTACTGCTTTCCATATGTTCAGCTGGCACCGCGCTCTACACCGCCACACAGTTCCCAGTTTTACATGTAGACGGCAACACAAATCCCTCTCAGTGCCTCGAATGTCTGAACAAATGCTTCATAATCACAATAATCAGACACTTGATTTGTCCCCGTCTCTGTTTTAGTACATCTACAACTCTTTTTTTCACGCTACGCTAGCAGCTCTGAAGAAGACAACCTCAGTCTATCAGCTTGGTCGGCCCTCCACTTTCATCCAAACTGAAATATATCTCAACAAATATAAGATGGATTGCCATGAAGTTTGATACACACCTTCATGTCCCCCTCCAACGGTGTCTCCTACAAAACTACGTTCCGATACAACTAAACTGTATTCTCAATTATGTTTCAAGGGAAATTATATTTTCTTCAGGATTACGGTCGCAGTTTTAAACAGTTTTAAACACGTGGTTAACGTTGTGAATGGAAACAAAACAAAACGTGACAACACTACTTCGTTAAGTTTAGTAAAAAACATCGTGGTTTGGCTTAAAATGACTACGACATTAAACATTGACTCTCAGTTTCACACGGGACATGAACAGTGGTCTCCTGGTTTGTTTGTTTGACCCATCCACTTTATGTTTAGTGCTAATTAGTAAATGCTAGCATGTTGCTATGTTTAACTAAGATGGTGAACATTAGGGGTGGAACGGTTCAAAAAATTCACGGTTCGGTTCATATCACGGTTTTGGGGTCACGGCAAAATGCAGCTTTGTTATTTTCATATAAATATGATGTAATTATAGACTAAGGCTATCAACATAAATTGAAGCATAAGCTCAACCAGAACTATACTTAAAAAAAAAAAAAAAGAGCAGTATAACATATGTCTCAATTCCCTGATGATCAGCTCTTAAATGAAAGATCAGTTTTTTTCCACTCACAAAGTGCAGTATTTGGAGGAATACGGTTGATTCCTGTGCCACTGTGTTATTTAAAAATAATTCATAAATATAAAACACATTACAGGGATTGTGCTGCTGGAATTACTGTTGCTTATAAGTGTATAGCGCGGCTCAAGTAACGTTACGTTAATCATATGCGGAAACTTTAGCGAGTGTCCAACAAACAGTGTGTGTGTTTGTGCTACGTTAGCAGCTCTAGCATTGCCGGAGGCTCGCCGCTGTGTCTTGGCGGTGAGTGTGAGGTTGTTGGTGGCGTTCTAGCTGTGAACGTAGGTGTAGCAGTGTGTGTACAGTTTATTTGTCAGTGCATAAATGCAACGAAACTACAACTCCTCCGCTCCGCTCAAGCGAACTGGAGAGACCGGAGCCAACTTCCTGTATCCTGCAACTCCGGCTCCGCCTCTTAAGGTGGGCTGTTAAGGTGGACCAGCTTTTCTCCTTAAAGAGACGAGCCGCTCCTCTGAGCCGCTCAGCTTTTGAGTTAAATAATATTTCTTTTAACCGTTTTAACCGATAGCGTTAATCGGTTAAAATGCTTAATGTCGGTTAACGGTTAAACGGTTAATTATGGACATCCCTAAGCATGCTAATTGTCTGCTGTGACAGAAAGTGTCCCACTAGTGTTGGTTGGGATTGTCCAGTTGGGGATATGATTGATATGATATGATG
>CAKALU010062884.1:0-23700 GCA_916700995.1 Hozukius guyotensis
ATGTGCTCAAATCATAACATGGCAAACTGCAGCCCAACAGGCAACAACAGCTGTCAGTGTGTCAGTGTGCTGACTTCACTATGACTTGCCCCAAACTGCATGTGATTATCATAAAGTGGGCATGTCTGTAAAGGGGAGACTCGTGGGTACCTATAGAACCCATTTTCATTCACATATCTTGAGGTCGGAGGTCAAGGGGACCAATTTGAAAATGGCCATGCCAGTTTTTCCTCGCCAAAACTTTAGCGCAAGTTTGGAGCGTTATTTTACCTCCTTCTCGACAAGCTAGTATGACTCTGGCTTTAAAAACCGAGCCTGCTACGATTATAAAATCACAAGTTGTTTTAAAGAAATTAGTGCCGTTAAAACAAATTTGCGCTAACGCGTTATTATCACATTAACTTTGACAGCTTTAATGATTATACATCACTTTGCGCTCAATTTATCACACTAAAGATTTCAGTTCCTTTCAGTGCTTGAACTCCAACGTCACTCAGACACTTAACACTTCAACTCCATTCAGTGCTTATACACAAACTCAAACCTCAATTCAACGTCTTTCATTTTCTTGATTGATCGATTAGTTGTTTGATCTATAAAATGTCAGACAAAGGTGAAAAATGTCGATCAGTGTTTCCCAAAGCCCAAGATGACATCCTCAAATGTCTTGTTTTGTCCACAACTCAAAGATATTCAGTTTACTGTCATAGAGGAGTAAAGAAAGCAGAAAATATTCACATTTAAGAAGCTGGAATCAGAGAATTATGACTTTTTTTCTTTAAAAAAAATTACTCAATTTATTACTCAATAGTTGCCGATTAATTTAATAGTTGACAACTAATGGATTAATCGTTGCAGCTCTAAAAACACAGAATAACATTAGATTCCGTGTCTATTGCCCTGTACAGTATCTTACAGTGCTGGTTGCAGATTCTACTATTATTCCACCAAAGACATAAATTCAGTGGCTTGACCACTTTGCAGTACCTCTTCAGCGTCTCACATCAATTACATTTGACTTGTTGCACATCTGTATGTCTCTGCATTACTGTACCAGTGCCTCTGTAGACAGCTCACATCAGAACCAGATCTGAATGGCCGCTGCTTGCCAAGGCTTTGGTGCCCAGCGTGATGTTGCTTCCTGCAGGAAGAGGGAGAGCAGAGGAAAAGCAAAACAGGACATCTTCAGATCTGTCAGGGGAGCAGCCCCGCTCCTCTTCTCGTCTGCCCTCGGGGGAAATCGCACCAAAGGAAGCGCTCTCTCCCTCCTTTTATCCCCCCCTTCTCTGCCCTCGCCCTGCTCTGCTCTCCCTGGGACGCGTTCTCCCTGCTAATACTCCTCTTCTCCTCCGTGACTCTGAATCAAACCGTGATGGATGTCACCTTGCATGATCTCAAATTCTGACAGCCACCTGTTTCACACAAACTGACTGTAGCTCTTCACCACTGTAGTGTTACTGTCTGTAGTTAATAACAAAAATGACATTTCACACCATAATAAATGCCACGTTTACTCACCTAAAAATGCAATATGTAGCACTTTTAACACCAATACATAGTCGCATTAATAGTTATTTGAAGACATACAGATATGAATGAATAAGAAAAAAATAGGCAGCCTTCATCTCATGCCAGTAGTTGTTTTTTTGTAGGATTTTAGGTGGAGTTTATAAATCAATATTTGGAGCATTTAATATTACTATTTATTATATAATTCCTGTAACTTTTATTCTTTTATTTTATATGCGTCTTATTCTATTTTAGCTTGTTTTTATTTACTATTCTCTTGGCTTTTTAATTAATGTTTTTAATTGTCCTTTTATAATGTGTTTCTTTTTGCACTTTGTCTTGATGCGTTTAATGTTTTATGTAATGCACTTTAGATTGCTGTGTTGCTGAAATGTGCTATATTGCCGGGCCTTAAAAAATTACGTTTTTACTTAAATCTTTAATGAATATTAGCAGTAAAAAAAATCATTAAAACTTTATTTCTTAGAAAATTATCTTAAGTAATCCCCTGTCTCACACTTTTATTTAATTTTATATTACACTTTATTTTTGTTTTAATTATCATTTCTCAAAATTGAAGCATTTCTCATTTTACTTCTTGTTGCAAAGATATTTTTTTAACTTTTCTTTCTTTACTTAATTTGCATGGATATTAGATTGACTGTATATTTTCTAATGTGCTTTACCTTTTACCACCTACTCCACCTGCACTGTAAATCCAAAAATAAATAAATGAATAATACATGCAAAATTAAAAAAATAGTTAATTAATTAGAAAAATGAATAAAAATAATATATAAATAAATAAAAGGGAAAATTAAACAGAAGACTAAATAAATAATAAATACAAAGATAAATATATAAAGAAGCAAATTAAAACAGGAATATCTATTTATGTCACATTTTATCAATTAATTATTGGCTACATTTATTTTTTATATTATTTTTGCCACATTTAATGACATATTTATTTATCGAGTCATTTATTTGTTGATTGATTTATTTTTTATTTTGCCAGGTTCAGTACTCCATAAAAATATGTATCAATAAATTGAACTAATTTTCAAAAACAATGCCTTGTAGAAAATAATCCATGTACAATGCACAACCAAAACCTTGAAAATATGGCGTCTCCAAAGGATATAAATATGTTACATACTGAGCTTGGATGGATCAACATTCCTATTAGGCACATGTGTATTTTCCAGCAGTAATGAGGTGTTTATGACCGGTCCAAGTGGAGCCAGAGGGGATTCTGCTGTGTTCCAGTTGGAAACAGAAACCCTAAACGCTCCTCTCATCCTCCACTGCCGGCGAGCCCGTTCTTAAACCATCGCCAAGGTTACCACAGCCACTGTATGTGCTGTTTGTGTGTGTGTGAGTGTGTGGGTGTGCTTCTCTTTTTTAAAAATGAGAGTGAATGTGCGTGTTGTTCCATTGGCTGGTTTTCCTGTTTGTTATTGCGGTCGTGACGGAGGCAGGAGAGCCGAAGCTGGGGAGGTTTGTGTGGTGTGCTGTGTGCAGGCGGATCCAACAGAGAGTGACACTCTGTTGGCCGAGCTCAGTGTGTTTTAGTGGTGCGTGTGGTTTCAAGATCTCATCCTCAAACTATATTCACTGGCTGTGTTTGAAGTCAGCGGCGGTGGCCTCAAACATCATCTCTCAGCATTTGTGAAAGAAAACAATGGCCAGATTCAAAATGATTGACTCAAAGTACTTTTGGTACTCCATTGTCCACTTGTTTTGTTTGTTGGTGGTCATTTATTTCCCTGATTTTTGCTTTTTCATCGCCAAGTCATTAAGTCAAAGCCATATACTTATCTTAGATCCTAAAATATATTTTACATTGTGTCTGTAATACTGCACTTCTTCCTTATCCGACCGCTTTTGTTCTCTTTTAGGTTTGACCAGCATGTGTAGGCCTACATGTACGGTGGCCTACAAGAGCGAACACGCTACAACGGCCCAAAAGGTTTCCATCAAGAGAAACGCGCTGCAGCTTCAGAAACGATGCCAATTCAAAAACACATCTGCCTGTGTGGCCTCAGCAGCGTGATGTACGAGCTGAGAGAAAGACACCAGACGAGAGAGAGTTTGTTTTTGAAGTGAGAAAAGTGGAGTAAAGAGGCAACATAAAAAGGTATGTATTCTTATTTGTATTTGGCCTTTTACAGTATTATAAGAGAGCTAACGCTAGCTACTTTAAACTGTTAAATCAGTTAAAAAACTAACACTCTCATCTCTCTCGGGTCGAAAATCAAGCTGTTCCACTCAGTGCTCCCCCTAGAGGCCAGGAGAACTTCCGTTGTGTTGATCCATAGACTGTATATATAGATGAACGACACGTCTCCACTTCCTCCCACAGGTTTGTGGACGGCTGTTTTGCCTCGAGTTCGGCATTTTGGCCGTCCTCATCACGGTTTTTGGCCGTTGCCATCTTGGGTTTTTGAAACCAGAAGTGACGCAAGAGGGTGGAGCTAAGTAAAACCAAACGCTGAATAAGACATTTATAGGCACCCAAAAAGGTTATAATTAACTTCCCTGAACTGAAAACACACTGTGAAAGGGTTAAAGTTGTAAGACGAAGACACGGACAACTCCCAGACCGGACAACGTCGTGGTAGCGACCTGTCAATCACAAGGTAGCCACGCCCTAAAGCATTCCCTGCTTTATGGTCTATTTGACTCCAAATGGGACCATAATTTACTAAATGAACATCATGCTGTATTGAAGAAGACTTGAAACTAGCGATTGAGACCATCAACTCATGTTTACAATGTTTACTGAGGTAATAAATCAAGTGAGAAGTAGGCTCATTTTCTCATAGACTTCTATACAATCAGACTTCTTATTGCAACCAGAGGAGTCGCCCCCTGCTGTTTATTAGAAAGAATGCAAGTTTAAGGCACTTCTGGATTGGCTTCACTTTTCAGACCCCACACTGGTTTCTCCTAATGGAAACCTTTTGGGCCGTTTTAGCACACTTGCACTTGTCGGCCCCCTACATACTGTACGTACTGTAGCAGCATATTAAGCTGTAATGCATGGAAGCCATCTCTTACAGCAGCTTCTGTTGCACCAATCAGTAAGATTGTCATTAGCAAAGTAGCATAGCATGGACCCCGAGCTATATAGCCATGCTTAATGAATAATCGGGAGATGGAGAGATAAAGGAGCAACACAAGAACAGTATAGAACGCTGATGAGAGAGTAGAAAGACCATAATGGACAGCTGGTGTTCAGTGGAGGCCGCCTGGCTTCCCGTTGCTCTCTTTCCATGTGGCGATTAGATAACATCTCTTACCTTATTCACTGCAACCCACATGCACTCTGCTCTATTGTACACGGGTAGGCTGGCATGTTAGGGAAAGGAAGAATAACCTTGTCTGGTTGCCTTAACAACACTGTGGTTCAAAGGGAGGCTGCAGCAGGGTGTGTAAGAAAGAGAAACAGATAGAGCAGCACATGTGCTCTTCTTGTATTCTGACAAAAGTGTTCAAGAATGGGCCGTTTAAAAACACTATTTATCTTTGTTTTAGTATTCATGATTAAAAAGTTTCAAGCGTGACTGTCTGAAAAAAAAAATGAAGATGACATAAAACTAGTGGAACAAGGCATAGAAGTGGCTATTAGACATGATAAAAGGCCATAAAAAAGAGCCACATTGTTTCCATTCACATACTGTATTTTCATGCACTAATTTCTTTAATGCATTCAGGCAACTTGCGTTTTTTTAGGTTGTACCAGGCTCAGTTTTAAAGCTAGAGTGAAGATACTGGTACAATATTAAACTACAAAACCTAAGGAATCCATTGATACCAACCATGTCATACTAGCTTGTCGGGAAGGAGGCTAAATAACGTTCCAAACTTACGCTAAATGTTGGCGAGGAAAAACTGGCATGGCGATTTTCAAAGGGGTCCCTTGACCTCTGACCTCCAGATATGTGAATGAAAATGGGTTCTATGGGTACCCATGAGTCTCCCCTTTACAGACATGCCCACTTTATGATAATCACATGCAGTTTGGGGCAAGTCATAGTCAAGTCAGCACACTGACACAGAGAGAGAGAGAGAGCTGTTGTTGCCTGTTGGCCTTCAGTTTGCCATGTTATGATTTGAGCATATTTTTTATGCTAAATGCAGTACCTGTGAGGGTTTCTGGACAATATCTGTCATTGTTTTATGTTGTTAATTGATTTCCAATAATAAATATGTACATACATTTGCATAAAGCAGCATATTTGCCCACTCCCATGTTGATAAGAGTATTAAATACTTTCTCCCTTTAAGGTACATTTTGAACAGATAAAAAATGTGTTGATGCACTAAATGGATCATTGAAACTCCTTTGCCGAATAAATTCTAACGTAGCGAACATTTAACTCACATGACTGATCAGCTGTTTCCGATGTCGGCGTCTTCTCGGATATTTCAAATGCTTGTCTTTGTCCTCTGGACAGCATGTAACATGGCCAATACTAGCTGACATGAAGGAACAATTAAAACTTGCCCAATTGAAACAAGTTCCTGAAGACCTCTCTCCATTTTTCTCTCGTATGGTTAGATGGACAAGGTTTTGTTTCCTGTTCGCGACCTCTACTTCTCCTACTCTGTTTACTGGCGGATTACAGCCATGCATAGCCTATAGCGGCAACTTCTGACCAAGTCGCCGAGTTTAATCTCTAAAAACTGGTTAATGGAAACACGCCTGATTCGCATTACTTTTTTTTGCAATACTTCAAAAGCTCGCTTAAAATTTGCTTGACAGTTGAATGGAAACACGGCCATTGACAGGAAACACGTCCACCATGTCTGATATCATTCCTCACCGGGCTAACACACAGACCACCAAAGCAGAGTGCCACCCCTAGCCCAGTATATGATGCAGTACATCTCTGCTGTTCTGCACCATTAACACACACACACTGTTCTCACATGCAGCTCAACGGTAAAGTTCACTTTCTGATTCCTCTCAATCTTTCAACTGCAGAATCCCCTGCCTATATGAAGGAAGTGTGTGTGATGTGCACTCATACAGCTAGTGATCGTGCACATGTTAGAGAAAGTGTGTGAGTGGTTAACAAGCCAGCGTCTGAATGCTCTCCTCCCGCTCCTTGTCAAGCCGACGCTTTGATCTGTCTTCAGGGTGTCAGCTGGCAGCCATGTTTGTTTGCCCAGCGAGGTAGGCTACCTGTGTAATTACCTCTAACGAAGTGACTTGTTTTGATTTGGGCTGAAATCTAATCCCCGGCCGGGGATGAAGATGTGGAAATGGGTTTGAGGTTACTTGGGGATTTTGAAGAAGCGTGAGCCTGGCTGTGAAGCTGTGAAGCTGTTTCAGGGGTGACGAAGGTTTGTGAGTTTTGAGGAAGTTTATATTGTGAGGAGGAACATTTTGGCTTATGGCTTGTTACTGTTATCTTCCAAACATCCAGCCAGAGCTTTGATAATCTCCACCTCACCTTCTTTACCTCTTTACCTCTCACATAAATATACAGTATTATGCACAAACACACACGCACACACATGGTCTACTTGTTGACTCAAACGCTCTCCCTCAGCTCAAACACACGTACAGTACACACATACTTGTGCTCCTGTGAATCATTTAAGCCCTGGCAGCAGTTCAAGAAAACCTCAAAGGGAATGTTGTTGGCGGGAGGCTGCAGCACTTCACCTCTCCGTAAAGGTTAGCGAGAACACAATGTGGCTCTCCTCTGCTCTGTCCTCTCGCCTCACCTCCCTCCTTTACTCTGACTTATCCTCTGCACCCAAAATGTGCTCTTTCCTTCTACCTTTATCTCATCTGTTACTTTCTAGTCTCCTTTACATTTTTTCTGTTATTGCACTTGCAGAAAAATGATTGTCCATCATTGATTTCTGCACTTTGCATCTAACCAACATATCCACATATACTCACGTGATACTATATTTCTGTTTTTCACTTAATGCACAAAATTACTCAAGCAATTTTGTCCGATTTATTTATTTTATTAATTTATTTATTTGACAGGGACAATGCACATCTTCATGGTAGTGTCTAGAAGGGAACCCGCGAGTTGCGGACACTCTTGCGAGATTGTTAAGGTTAGGCATTGATTGAAAGGTTAGGATAAGTCTTCGGGCAGTGAGTCTTGCGAGAGTTTTTGCAGATCACATTTTGCAATTTGTGGATTACCTTCTAGACACGACCCATCTTCTTAGCTGTAGGCTACCAGAGTTAGCTATAAGCTAATTTAAATCTGTAGTCCCGGGAAAGGAAACAGAGAATGACATCTCTGTTAAGACAATTAATACTGTAGTAGTATAAAAACACAATTACAAGACAGTAACGTTACATATTCACTACAACAACAACCACAAGATTTCACAACATTAAGACACATCAGGTGTTTCCATTCATGTGTGAATTGGGTTGATTTTAGCCATGATTTCATCTTGAATTTTAAATCAGCAAGGCTGCAGCACTCTCTTATATAACTCAGTATTGAGCTCCAGTAACAAGCCTTAAATTGTTATTTTGTGTTGGTTATTTTCTTTTTTTTTTGTTGTATTCAAACTTTAAAAACAGAATAGTTACTTGTGAAGTTGTATATGAGAATAATTGCACCAAATTCAGGGCATCTTTGTGTTTTGATGGAGTATGTCCATGTCAGAGGAGGTACTGTGGAGGGCCATAGAGCTTCCCATAGGCTTCCTGCAGCCGATAAGAAACGTAAACACGCCAGGTCACCAGAAAAAAAACACGTCACCCTCCTCACTGGAGCTAATGAAGGGCTCTGGTAGTAGGGGAGAGGTGGTGGTGGTGGGGGGGTTGTACTCTCACACAATGATCTGAGTGTTTGAAGGAGAGGGGATGGACTGTACAAAGTAAGGAAGTGTCCCTCACACACCACCCGCCGAGCATCCCCCTTAATAAGACTCTTTTTCCTTATAGGAGCACATACATATGCACACACACCTCAAAATGTGTGCATACATGTGTTTATGTGTGTGTACCCCCCATCTGCACCCCGTCCCTGAGCCTTAATCAATGCGGGCGGGGATGTGAAGGAGGAGATGGGTGGAATCTGGTGGTCAGTGTTTATTTGCTCTATCTCTCTCTTCTTTCGGAGAGGAAAAAGAGCCATGTTGGAGATGCTGCATGAGGGCTGAGGGTACATCCTTCGTCTTCCTCTTCACCTCATCCCTCTGTCACCTCCACCACCCCCCCGTCTCCCGTCTCTTTCCTGCACCTCATAAGGATTTCATTGAGGAGAGGCGATGTCTTGTTGATGTTTAATCATGCAGGCAAGCCAGATGCAAATGAACCAGAGACCAAACCCAGGGAGATCAAACTGGGGTTGTCTCAGCCTGTCCAGGGCAGACGCACCGACACTGATGGACTCAAGATGAAACAATTAAGCATATGTGTTAACACGTATATACCTAGGTGTGTTTTACCTATCTTTAAGCTACAAGTGTAGCATGCATGTAAGGAAAAACTACAGTAAAAGAGCTTCAAGGATTAGAAAACTCTTCAACAGGCTGCTTGATGATCCCCTAAATTTAAATAATTTATATATTGAGTCTGGTGACCGTCATTCCATTTAGCTGTTTAATTAATCTCACATCAAGAAAGCAGTTCCACTTCATGATCCACAATATATTTTTGCAATACATTAATTTCAATATATTAAACTTCTCCCACTGTAGAGATAACATTCAGTTTTATTTATCATATGCATAACAATTACAACAAAGCAGTCGTTTGCAGTGAAAATCTTTGGTCTCAGATTCCCTTCAACATGCTCATTAAATATATATATGAAAAAGGAAAATAACACAAGTAACAGCAAAATGACAATCTAAGACATAAATATTGCAAGTTCGGGTCTAAATATAAATTTAAACATAAATTAATGTAAAATAAATATATACACAGGTGTAAACAGTTTGTAAAACAGTAAGTAGAGTATATAGAGCTATGGTGACAGTATAGTGGTACAATGGTATTTTTTTCATTCAGCTACGGTATTTCAGAGGATGTGTGTATGTGTTGTTACAAAAGGCACAGGATTAGTTAAATGTGTTAATCCGTGTGATATTAGGCTATATTTACAAAGCAGAGGTTCCCTTGAAAAAATAAGCCAGTGTAGACTGACTGACTCAGTAAAATAAAATAATTTGCCATAATAGAAAACAGAAAAGTGGTGAATTTACAAACACGATTGTGGACTTGTGACCTGCAATGTTTATTGCTGTGTTGTTGTCCTTGTATTGTATATTCTATTTATTTTTATCTGATATGGACCTATGTGTCTGAAATAAAGTTGAATTGAACAATAATTTTTAATAGTAATTACAACTAGTTGTTGAATTACATTTTTTTAATCAAAACAATTCTGCAACTAATACCATCAATAGCCTACAACTGCTACTATGCTGCCACCACTACTACTACTACTACTACTACTGCTACTGCTACTATACCACTAATAATAATAATAATAATAATAATAATAATAGTAACAATAATGGTATTAGTAACATGTATTCTTTCACAATTGTTTATTATCAAAGAGATGCTTATGATTAAACTATTATATTGTATGAGAGAGCATTGCATTTATTATTAATAATGATGGGCTAATAATAATGTTAATAATAACAATAATTGTAATAATAGAAGTAATAATTCTACTAATAATAATAATAATAATAATAATCATCATGATAATAATGATAATAATAGTAATATAAAAAATAAAAAAAAAGGAAAATAGAACCAGTTTTCTGTCAGGTATTACCTCGTTGCCAGAGCCTGAGTGATGGTGGTGGTGGTGTTGGTGTTGCTGGTGTTGGTGATGGTGTTGGTGGTGTAGGAGGTTGTGGTTGTTCTCCGGTCCAGACCTGACCTGACGGATCCGTCCGCTGCATTCCTCCCGCACGCGCTATGATAAACATCCTAGTCCTGGACCTGCGAGGGCAGGAAGTGCGCGAGGACAGGAATTCAGCTCTTTCAAACTACATTACGACTCTCTGCAGAGACGAGACGCTCCTCAGATCCTCAGCTCATCACAACACACACCACACTGCGCGTTGGGATGTTACAACATGCAGCCTGTGATTGTGGCACCAGATAGACAAGTCTTATCACTATAAAATAAAGGCTGTATTATTTCATAAAGGCTGATGGTGATGCATGCATAATGTTACATGAATGCAATAACATTTTTCATAAGTGTGAGTGTGTGTGGCGGCCTGTTGCATCTTCTTTATTAGAGGTGTTGAAACATTTAGAGGATGTATATTTATCTAAGAAGAAAACACGGACTCTCTGTCTGTCTGTGATGTGATAGTGGTGTTGCAACACGGTGATAGTTTCACTCACTGCAGCTTGTCGCTGTTTCAGTCAACCAATGCGGCCCACAAAATCCACTTTGTAGTCTATAGGAACGATGCATTTTGACAGGACATATATACTATGGTATGCGAATCTGTTGGAATTAAATCAAGTCAGATTAATAATAATAATAATAATGATAATAATGATAAATTGTTTTAAAAAATGTACAATGAAGCCATGTGTCCAAAATAAACTGTGTGCAGAGCAAATTTCCATCCATGAGCCCATAATCACACTGAGCAAGTTAGCATATCAGTATGAATTGTATTTTATTTATTTTAAATTATTATTTATTATTATTATTTTATTTTATTTATGTATATAAATACACATGTATATATATATATACATATATATATACACACATTTATATATATATATGTATATGTGTGTGTATATATATATATATATATGTATATGTGTGTGTATATATACTGTATATGTATGTATGTATGTATGTGTATGTATATATTATGTGTGTCTATATAGTATAATAATAATAATAATAATAACAATAATACAAATTAGACATGTATGGGCTATATATTTATTAATTTGATTTATATTGATCGTGGTGAAAATAAATCAGAAATTGCCAGAATTTTGAGAAACCATGTGTCAAAAATAAACTTTGTGTGCAGATTAAATTCCCATCTATGAGCCCATAATCACACACTGAGCAAGTGAGCATACTATCAGTATGAATTGTGTCCATAAGTTCCTTTTTTTGTTGTTATTTATTTTGTTTAATTAATTTGTTTATATGTTTTATTTCCTACCAAAGTCCCTGCCTATACGAAAACAAGCTATATACTATCAAATGAACATTCCTGAGCGCCTCACTGAGGCCTATACAACCAGTTCAGGTTTCAGGGTCCTTGTTTTATTTACGGATTGCAGACATGCTCGTTTTCATGCTTTGTTGTGACGTGATGCGCGTCACTGCGGCAGCTCAGAAGTTTAATAGGTAGTAATGGAGGAGAGGAGGAGGACAACAAAAATATTACAAGAATACAAATACTTTAACCTGAGGACACCATGACAGGTGTCAAGTAAGTTTACAATAGAGAGAGAAATGTGTAGCCTGTAGTCAAACATTCTGCAACAACTAGGCCTATACCATGAAAGTTTCTCACAACAGGTAGGCCTAACCCACTACAAAATACCTGGTAGATTACATTGATAACCTAGATTTTAAATAGCGTTTCCATGGTGATGTACGGGGTTCACCAGAGGGGTTTTGAGGGGCCCTCTGCAAATTAAGAAATATTAAATGATGAAATTAATATTTATATTGCAGACTATAGGAAACAATTTGACTTTCTTTTTTTTCATATGCATATCTGTACATTCATTTGAAAGCTTTTGGTATCTATAGTTCAATGCAAATGCTAAATTAACCATGTAAACAGACTGATGTGACAAATTTAAACAAAATGTATCTTTGAAAGGTCTTTCTTCGAAAGATTGTTAGGTTATTCCTACTTCTATGTTTACTTCTAATTGTAAACTTAGTTGACAAGTAAGTTTACAATAGAGAGAAAAATGTGTAGCCTGTAGTCAAACATTCTAAAGCATAGCCTGTAGTCAAATGTATCTTGTTTATTGTTTATTTATTTTGCACAATTTAAGATTACACAACATAACAAAAACATAAATTAATATTATACAGTGCAGGAAGAGGCAAAAAAAAAACACTGGGCTTATCTGAAGCCTCCACCTAGAGATAAGATTAATATAAAGAAATAATATGACTACATAATAGTGATAACAAACAATTACAACAAGATATATATAATAACAACATTAACAATAAATATATTTTAAAAAAAGACAAGTGTGAGTGTGTATATGCGTGGAAGTGTATGGTTAGTGTTTGTGAGGGGGATATTGATTTAAATATTTACAAAGACTTCTGGGCAATCATAACCAAACAACATTGTGAGTGGGAAAAAATAAAAAAGATACAAACAGATACATGGACAACATGTCTTTGAAAGGTCTTTCCTCGAAAGATTGTTGGGTGATTCCCACTTCTATTTTTGTTTTTCAGTGCAGAAGCAGCGAAGACGACGAGACCACAGGCTTTTCTCTGGAACAACAAAAGAAGACTAAACAACTCCCAAAAATCATGAGGTAAACCTAAACACATAGCAGGCTAAGGCAGAGGAGGTTTATTTTGTGGTCTTTGCTTGATTTTTTGACAAACTTACAAACCACTTCACTAGATTTGTCTTGATTTGTGTGTCTGGTGTAAATGAACAGTAGCTTAAATCATTTTTTTATAACACCACAATTAATAGAAAACAAAAAAGAAAGAGGAAAAACAGGTCTTTATAGTCTAACCAAGTTAACCAACTCTCTTTCCTCACACGATACTGTCATATTTCACACTGGTGTCCATTAATGCAATAGGCTATCCACTTATAAATATTATTATTGGTTCAAAATAGATGGATAGATATACTTTATTGATCCCAAATTGTGAATTACAGCAGCAGGTTATCCAGACAATGCAGTAAATATATTATTTATAATGCATACTATAGATATTATGTCTTGTGTTAATATGTATATTTATCATATATTTACTGCATTGTCTGGATAACCTGCTGCTGTAATTCCAAACAAAGTATATCTATCCATCTATCTTGAATTGGGAATAACAGCAGCAGGTTATCCAGACATGCAGTAAATATATGATAAATATACATCTCAACACAAGAGATAATATCTATAGAATGCACAATATAAATAATATATTAGAATACACTATAAATATACCAGACTACTACAACTAGAAAATATAAAATATGAACATAGAATAACAATAGCATACTATATACAGTAGGAAAGTGTGCAATGACATACTATATATTAGTATATAGGGGACAGGCTATCCACTTATAAATATTATTATTGGTTCAAGATAGATATACTTTATTGATCCCAAATTGGGAATTACAGCAGCAGGTTATCCAGACAATGCAGTAAATATATGATAATATACATATCAACATAAGAGATAATATCTATAGTATGCACAATATAAATAACATATTAGAATACACTATAAAATACCAGACTATACAACTAGAAAATATAAAATATGAACATAGAATAACAATAGCATACTATATACAGTAGCAAAGTGTGCAATGACATATTAGAAAAGTGTGCAAGCTACATTTTTTTCTTTAAAATAAATAGAAACAAATTTGCATTGATCTGCATAATGGGGGTTTATCTCTTCTTGTGTCATTTGATAGCTGTTTTAATTAGCATATTGAATGATGTAATGTTTTAGCTAAGCCACATACTTACAACGCAGACGCATAACAGTGGTGTTAGTCTTAAACATGTGAAAAAGACATTGAAACAAGGAATAACATCGTGCTGAATCTGTGAGTCTGTGGTAATTGCACGATGAGAGATGGTTGGCTCTCAGCAAGGTTCAGCTGCTGCAGACTGGCTGCAGACTGGCTGCAGGGTGATGACACACATGCCAATGCTGCTCCACCTGCACAGACTCCCAGAGCACGGAAATACACTCCCAGAGAAAGCAAAGCCGAGGGGACCCTCATGGGTGGCCAGAGAAATGTATACTCTCTCCTTGCACTTCTCTCTCTATGTGAGCTAATTAAGCAGCACTATCTATCCAGAATTTAGTTTGCAAATGTGCAGGTCTTTGGTGTGAGATGAGGAAATGGGAGAGACACCATTTGGCAGAACTTATGCAAATATATTTGGCTGTAATTTGACTAAGATGTTTAGAACGAATTTTGTTGAACCAACCGTTTGTCCAGGCGAGAAAATAGGACTTTATATAATGTAGAAAACATATGAAGTGAGCTAAAATGCAGGATGGGAAACAGATCTAAAGATATTTAGCCTGTTTATTTATTTTTAAATTGTTTGTTCCAAGTATTTTTTTAAGTATTTGTAGTTTCCAAGTGTTTTGTTTTCTGCACGAAAATATCACAAATTCATTTGACCAGTCATTTCTTTCTTTCTTTCTTTCTTTCTTTCTTTCCTTATTTCTTTCTTTCTTTCTTTCTTTCTTTTGTTTTGCTTTGTAGCCCACAAAGCAAAACAATGTATGTCTGATAGCATTTTATACAATTGAATTTAGTTTAGTTAGTTTAGTTTTTATAAGTATTTCAGTTTCCAAGTATTTTGTTTTCTGCACGAAAATATCACAAATTCATTTGACCAGTCATTTCTTTCTTTCTTTCTTTCTTTCTTTCTTTCTTTCTTTCTTCTGTTTTCCTTTCTTTCTTTCTCTCTTTCATTCTTTCTTTCTTTCTACCTGTTTTGCTTTCTAGCCCACAAAGCAAAACAATTTATGTCTGATAGCATTTTATACAATTGAATTTAGTTTAGTTAGTTTAGTTTTTACTTGAAGTTTCTCTGTGATTTTTTTATCCTGTTTGGATGCAATTATAGTTTAATATCTTAATACCATAATGTGCTATTTTGTGTGATAAAGTGTGATAAAAACGAATTTCAACAAAAGAGCCGGTTTATATGTGTATATATATATATAAATGTATGTATATGCAGGTATGTATGTATGTAACTTATTTATTTAATTTTTTTCCCATTATTTAGACATTGTGCGCAGCTAAATGCGATCCTGATTTGATTGTTTTTTTATTTTATTTTATTTTATTCTCTGCTACTGTAGGTGTGTACCCCACGAATAGGCGGGTGGGCACAATGTTTATTGTATATGTACACTTAAAAAAAAAAATGGAAACAATCTTGACTCCAAATAAAAATGAATAAAAAAAAAAAGAAAAAAAGAGCCGTTTTTTTTTCATTCACTGTAACTCACCGGAGGCGGAACTCAAATACGCACGACGTCGCTTCACGGAGAGCATTGGAGAGAAAACTCAGCCTGTCAGTGAAGCTGAGAAGAAAAAAAAAAGAAAAGAGAGGAAAGGGTTGGGCTTACTGACTCACAAACCACAACTTGGGTTGCGCCTCCATCAGAAACCAGTTTAGAAAAATCCCCGTTGAAGAGAGAGGAAGGTCTGGTGCATGGCACAAAATAAAGACTTCTCTGTGCGCACTTTGGAAGACAGTTTTGCATCCTGAGGTTCTGCAACACATCATCATTTTGCGCATCGAGGTTACCATAAATTAAGGTTTGCTTTTCTGCATTTGGACTGGACTTGTTTTGTTTTTTGGTGTGCGCAATGATGGCCACTTACCAAAACCCTGAGGATGACGCAATGACCTTAATGATCCACGACACCAACACCACCAACACCACGACCAAGGAGAAAGAGCGACCCAAAGAGGAGCCGGTCCACCAGGACAAAGTCCCGGAGAAGCCGGATCCGTCCCAGAAGCCTCCGTACTCCTATGTGGCTCTCATCGCCATGGCCATCCGGGAGAGCACCGAGAAGCGCCTCACTCTGTCCGGTATCTACCAATACATTATCACCAAGTTTCCCTTCTATGAGAAAAACAAGAAAGGTTGGCAGAACAGCATCAGACACAACCTGAGTCTCAACGAGTGCTTCATTAAAGTTCCTCGTGAGGGAGGTGGAGAGAGAAAGGGGAATTATTGGACACTGGATCCGGCTTGTGAGGACATGTTTGAGAAGGGGAACTACCGGAGACGACGCAGGATGAAGCGACCCTTCAGACCTCCACCGACGCACTTCCAGCCTGGGAAGTCTTTATTCGGAGGAGACGGCTATGGTTACCTGTCTCCACCAAAGTACCTGCAGTCTAGCTTCATGAACAACTCCTGGTCGCCCACTCCGATGTCCTACACGTCCTGTCAGATGTCCAGTGGCAACGTGAGTCCAGTGAACGTGAAAGGACTCTCAGCTCCATCATCTTATAACCCTTACTCCAGAGTGCAGAGCATGGCACTGCCCAGCATGGTGAACTCTTACAACGGCATGAGTCACCATCACCACCCGGTGCATCCTCACCACCATGCACAGCAGCTGAGTCCGGCCACAGCTGCAGCACCGCCTCCGGTTCCGTCCGGTAACGGAGCTGCAGGCCTCCAGTTCGCCTGCTCTCGTCAGCCTGCAGAGCTCTCCATGATGCACTGCTCTTACTGGGAACACGAGACCAAACACTCGGCGTTACACACGAGGATTGATATTTAAAAAGTTTACCAAAAAAATGGTAAAAATGAGGACTCCTGAGAGTGCAGAGTTAATTCCTGTGATTTCAAAAAACAAACAGAACCAAGAGTATTTTTTTTTTTTTTTGAAGAGACCATTCTGAAGAGCTGTTTGGGGTTTCCAGCTGACATCCATCCATATAGATGCCCATGATGAGGAGGTATATATGCAAGAGTTGAGAAAGTTTTACCAAATGGATTCGGGAGGTAAAGAAGTCATCAGGACACATCAGGTAGCACAAACTCTGGGAGACATTTCCTGTGTTACACTTTGGACTGATGGTCGGTATTGTAGACATAATTGTGCCTATTGCTGACCTTGCTTCAGCTGTGTGCGTAAAGATTTCTCTCAACTTTACGCACGACTTTATCCTAACTTTACGCACGACTTATCCTAACTTTTTGCCAAATGAAACAGTGAACATAAGATGCCCTAATTAAGTCATTAAGTGCTTTAGTATGTGATTGAATCAGAGCTCAATTTGGCCCTGTTAGTATAACTTGCACTGAGCTAAAGGCCTGCATGGATGAAGCTTCACCTCCTGTCATGGTTGTGCAAAAAAGGTGAACGTGTGGGTAAAGATCCATCAGACTGACAACAATATACAATTCAGAGTTAATTCCTGTGATTTCAAAAAAACAGAAACAAGAATATTTTTTTGAAGAGACCATTCTGATGAGCTGTTTTGGTTTCCAGCTGACATCCATATAGATGCCCATGATGAGGAGGTATATATGCAAGAGTTGAGAAAGTTTTACAAAATGGATCAGTCATCAGGACACAAAGGTAGCACAAACTCTGGGAGCCATTTCGTGTTACACTTTGGACTGATGGTTGGTATTGTAGTCATAATTGTGCCCATGAAAAGCTTTTGATTTTCATAGACATTGCTGACCTTGCTTCAGCTGCGTGCGTAAAAATTTCCCTCAACTTTACGCACGACTTATCCTAACTATTGCCAAATGAAACAGTGAACATAAGATGCCCTAATTAAGTCAGTGCTTTAATATGTGATTGAATCAGAGCTCCATTTGGCCCTGTTAGTAACTTGCACTGAGCAAAAGGCCTGCATGGATGAAGCTTCACCTCCTGTCATGGTTGTGAACTCTGTTGGGTTATAAAAAGGTGAAATTTTGGGTATAAAGATCCATCAGACTGACAACAATATACAATTCAGGGTTTTTCACATTTTCTTGATCCCCACATGTATGATATCATTTCCAACATGACAACAGCCAGTGCCAGGTTTTTGTTAATCTTTCTGATTATTATAATTATTTTTTTTTTATAAACGTGATTAGCTATATTTGTCTCATTCATGTTGGGGCCATGTTTCATTTTTAATTAGCACTTTTCCCTCTTTTTTCTAGGTTTGTGAATTTCTTAATAAACTTGTATTTCTTAAAGTAACACAGTGGTCATGAAGTAATCTGTTTTACGCTTTAGGCTGTGATAACCACTGTTGGAGGTATACTGTAACGCAGCATATAAAGTATATATTGCAGTATTTTAACAGTTTGTTCAGAAATGCTATAAGGATAATCTTAGGTAAACCATTGAACAGAGCTATGAGGTTTGGCTCGGCACTTATTCCACTGTTTAACGCGTAAAATGTCTGATATTCAGGCATTATGTCTCTTGGAAAATTCATATACAAATATGAATATATTTATTAAATAAATATGAATATATTTATTTAATCAGTTGCTCATTTATTGCAATATATGCCCATCTATTAATTTATGTAATTTGTGTGACTACATAAAAAAATACAGATATAACTATTCTGCAGTAATAACTAATAATAATAATAATAATAATTATAATAATATTGTACATTTACAGTGCCATTGATAATTGTCTCCCACAGCGATTGATGTCTGTTTGACAAGCTATTTATTTAATATGTTCTGTGTAAATGTCTTTAGGCTTACTGCACAACTGCTCCACAAAAACATGCAGTATATATATGCATCATTCATAACGAAATATTTCATGTTACCCTGAAGTCACTCTATGATAAATACGATTTTTTTCTACTTAATATAATTTGTATTTAATATAATCCACAAATGGTTCCGTGTCAGATAAAAAACGGCGATGCATGGAGTCTATGAACGTCCTCGGGTTTATTATTTTATTATATTTTAACCAAAAAAACACAAAGATCTGATGAAATTCAAAGTTTTCAACCCTCTATCTGATATGTTGGATGTGTGATCATCAACAAGAATACCAAAAAGTAACCATTTTTTTTTAACCTAAATGTATTTTTATAATTCTAGCTACTCTAAATACTAATAAATTAATAAATAACAGTAACAATAAAATTAATAATGTTAATTATAATAATAATAATAATAAAAACCTTCGATATCATGATGAAGTTGGCAGTATTTTACAGGATTAGCTGTGTTTTTCCTTCTCAATCTGATATGTTGGATGTGTGATCATGAACAAGAATACCAACAAGTAACCATCATTTTTCTTTTTACCTAAATATATTTTTTATAGTTCTAGCTACTCTAAATACTAATAAATTAATAAATAACAGTAACAATAAAATGAATAATGTTAATTATAATAATAATAATAATAAAAACCTTCGATATCATGATGAAATTGGCAGTATTTTATAGGATTAGCTGTGTTTTTCCTTCTTTTATCTGTGATGGCTGCCAGCAAGAAAAAGAATAATGTTAATGCAGTTAACTTGTGGACTAAATAATACATAATCATTTAGGACAACAAAGACAGGAGGTGTAATAAAATCGGCAATGCAAAGTCGGTCATAATAATCCTTTGCAAAATGTGACATCAACAATAAAATGAATAATGTTAATTATAATAATAATAAAAACTTTCGATATAATGATGAAGTTGGCAGTATTTTATAAGATTAGCTGTGTTTTTCCTTCTTTTATCTGTGATGGCTGCCAGCAAGAAAAATAATAATGTTAATGCATTTAACTTGTGGACTAAATAATACATAATCATTTAGGAAACCAGGTCAACAAAGTCGGTCATAATAATCCTTCTGCAAAATGTGACATCACACATTAAGAAGAATTAAATTAACCTCAGCTGTTCTATCAAAGAGTCAGATAGTCTTCTCTGGAGGATGAAAGTTATAAATTCAGACAGACATCTCCTCCTCTTTTGTTGTCTTTTAGTGTGAGACTGTTGCATTACGTAGACCTGAAGAAGAGGCCAGATCTCCTCCTGATAAAAGAGACACGTTGTCGAGTGAAACGCCTTTAATACACCGACTGATCTCAGCTATAATCACTCTCATATTATCACAGCCATGGGTCTTTATTAGTGCCACATGGTTCTACATTTAAAGGGGTGTCTCACTACAACGAGTTTACTGTTTTGACAGCAGCTCTCCTGCACTCTGAGATATTGTTTTTTAAAAATGACCAATTAATATGACTTCCCATTGGATATTAGATTGTGGGATCAGGCTGCAGAGTCCAGAGTCTCCAGACTTATGACTTATAAAGTTTATCCACACAAGTTCACCTTGATCCACCCTCTGTGCTGTCAAATACAGGCTCATCATCAAGAAGCCCCAAAAAAAACACATGCACACACCCTTGCATATCAATGACCAAACGAACTGTTGTATGATATACGTTGCAATGGTGTAATATTAATGACGTTTGCATAGAGTTATTTTCTGTATCCAATTAACTCTTGTACTCCTTCTATTATATCACAAGTACATGATACATTATTGTGGGTTAATTAATTAGTGTGTGGTGGCATTTTAATTAGTGAAGGCTTGTTGTGGACATTTAAACACCATTTGAAACGTTTCTCCATTTGTGATACAGGCTCCCTGCAGATTTAAATATTTCTACTATCTTTTAAATAGCTCGACTATAATTCATGTAAAGGGGGCAATGAATGCAACGAGCGCAGAAGATAATAATATAGGCTATTATATAGGAATTTATCATAAGGAAACATTGAGACGAAAAAGCTCATACAGTTATTAAAACTGCATTAATTAACAAAGACAAATTTATTTTGGCTTTTTTTGTTAACACGTTTTTAGGCAAACTAAAATGTGGATTATATATTTTTTTAAGTAGCCTAATTTAATACAAAATGGCGAAAAAGTCACAAAGTCCAAAAGTAAAAAAAAAACAACAAAAACAAAATACTCATTATGCACAATTAAATAGCTATATATAAATTATATAAATGGCTATATATAAATTATAAATTATATATATATTATAAATAAAATAATTTATATTTTATAAAATAATAAATAAATTTAATAAAATCATTGTTGTTGCTAAAGTTAATATATAATATGTCTACACATGTCTTTTTTATATTTATTTTATTTTATATCAGATATGGCCCATGCAGACTTGAGGATGACTCGCATGCTTTTTTGCTGACTTGTTTTAAGGGACCTATATTTTAAAAGTTGCATGACAGGAACTGAATGAGAGAACATTTTCACCCAATGGCTTGTAGATAAAATCGGCATGAAACCATAATTACACTGCTAAAATGGGACGTCTGGATAATTCTAGGTTAAATAGTTGACCGTATAGGCTAAAAAGCTCTTCTGCTCATCGCTGCAGCCTGCAGCCGTCCGGATGAATGAGCACAAGCAAGCTCTTCACCTCGTTTTCCTGCAACAAGCCTGTATGAAAACTACAGAAACATGAAATGAACATGCAATCAGCTTCAGGACTAACAACCCTCCTGGTCCAGTGACATCCTCGGTGCATCCTCCAGTGTGCATTGGGAGCTGAAATGTGTCCTCCTGGCTGCAGACTAAAGCTGTGTATCCTCTCTGCTTCCTCACATTAATGTTTTGTAAACAAGAAGGAGATAAGGGCGCGTTTGAAAGGCCAATGTATTCTAAACACTCCTCCAAAAAATAATAAATACAAGTGGTGTTTTTAGAAATTATGTTTCAACGAGTGTATTACATAAACCACACAGGCAGAGATGGAGTTAATGGTTTTAATGTTAGATGTTGTAACACATCAGTTAAACACATAATAGGCTACATCAATTTAATCTTGTTCAACAAAACATTGTAACTCGCACACTTTGCTAATGTATATAGTATCTTGCATACTTTACTAATGTACATAGTGGGTTATTATGTATTTAATACATAATTCGTGGTGGTAAATTTTGCACTTTATTTGTTTTATCTTGCATTTAGTTTGTCATGAAAGTGTTGCTGTGAGTATAGGCCATAACATCTCACCCTATATCCTAAACCTCTGCAACACATGCATTCAATTAACTCACAAGTGCTGTTTTTAGAAATTATGTTTCAGCGAGTGTATTACATAAACCACACAGGCAGAGGTGGATTTAATCATTTTAATTTTAGGCAATTTAATACAACATTTTTTTCTTATTTTTTAGGGGACAAAATGAAAGAGCTTAATGATATAGTCTCAGAAATATAGCCTTTGCTTTGTTTATTGGCATATAGGCCTATAGGATCTCACAGTAGCTGATTTGCCTGCATTTAATACATAATTCGTGGTGGTAGGTTTTGCAAAATATTTGTTTTATCTTGCATTTAGTTTGTCGTGAAAGTGGGTCTGTGAGTATAGGCCATAACATCTCACCCTATATCTTATACCTCTGCAACACATGCGTTCAAGTAACACACATAAATACGCACCATTTTTGGTTAAACTTTGCACCCTACATCTCTTCTGTATTAGACCATAAACTGAATATATATGTCTGTGTGTATCTCGGGTGAGGCAGCAGGTGTGCATTTGTGCGTAAAGGTTGTCAGTTGAGCCGGTCTGCTGGGAACAATGGGCCTGCATACAGGATGTCTCAGCGGCTGACAGAGATAAGACCAAACAGACCTAAAGGTTCATGGCTCCAACAGGCCTGCTCAAAAATATATGTACTCTTCTGGTTGTAAAGTCAGCAGATCTGCAGCCTGGGTGTGCATTGTTGTGTTTCATTTAGGAAATATATTGGGTGATTAGAATATTTTAATTCTGACCAAATTAATGAACTGATTAGTATTATTAAATTAGTTATTATATAGAAAATATGTAAATTTAACTTGTTTCACTGTTCCATTATAAACATCATTATTTGTATGCCTGCATGATTCAGCTGGGGTGAACTTTTAGAGAGTTTATTAAATTTGTGTGAGTTATAAACCTTAAAAAACTTAACCATGTAGGAAAATTATGAGCTATTTTTCCATATATTAACCCAAATATTAATAAATGTGGTATTAGTGGTCATGCAACAATAACTGCAGCTATTATCACACTTATACATATGCAATACGTGTTGAAGAAGGATATAGCAGAATGAATGTTAATTCTCATTTATTTCTGCAGGAGGTGAAAAGGTTTTGCGCAAATTAATGAACTGATTAGTATTATTAAATTAGTTATTATTTATTAAAATATGTAAACTAATTTAACTTTTTTCACTGTTCCATTAGAAACAGTATGTCTGCATGATTCAGCTGGGGCGAACTTTTAGAGAGTTTATCATGACATTTTTGTGAGTTATATACCTTTAAAAAACTAAACCATGCAGGGAAATTATGAGCTATTTCTTTCCAAATATATTTTTTTTATATATACTTTATTTTTTCCCTTTTTTCAAGGCTGTTTT